>JAOEHQ010000722.1:0-19494 GCA_025447715.1 Asclepias incarnata
AAAATCTATATCATTACCAACAAGGCGAAATCTACCCTAAGTTATCAAAATACTAAAGTTATCAAAATACCAAGGTTCAAATTGAGCTAAACCAAGCAAGATCCACACCCTTTTTATGGTGTGTGGGACCTACACGTTCTCATATATAAGATGCATTACCCCTTCACATTTTCAAACATCCTCAATTACTTCTTCTTCTGACATATATACAAATTAGAGTATAACTGTTCTTAGACATGGATTCCCTCCAACAAGAAAACATCTTGATTAAGGAAGTTTGTGAGATTTATGAAAAAGTTTCAAAGCTTGAAACACTCAAACCTTCTAAAGATGTCAATAATCTGTTGACCCAACTAGTCCTCATGTGCATCCCACACTCTTCTGTCAACATTGACACACTCCCATCCAATGTTCAAGAAATGAGGTCTAAGCTCATCAAAATATGTGGTGAGGCTGAGGGCCATCTTGAAGCTCACTTCTCTACCCTTTTAGGCTCTTTCGAAAATCCACTACAACATCTCAGTGTCTTCCCTTACTACTCCAATTACCTCAAGCTTAGTCTTCTTGAGTATAACATCCTCAATCAACATTATTCCTGTACAAAAGAAGCCCCAAAGCGTGTCGCGTTTGTGGGGTCTGGCCCCTTACCTCTAACCTCGATTGTCTTGGCTTCTTATCATCTCAAGGACACAGTGTTTCACAACTACGACATTGACAATTCTGCAAACTTGATGGCCTCTCGTCTTGTTTCGTCTGATCCTGACTTATCCAAAAGGATGGTCTTCCATACTGCTGATATAATGGATGTTACTGATGAGTTGAAAGACTATGATGTGGTTTTCTTGGCTGCACTTGTCGGGATGGATACTGAGAAGAAAGTTGAAGTAATCGAACATTTGGCCAAGTACATGTCCCCTGGTGCAATCCTCATGCTGAGGAGTGCCCATGGTGCCCGTGCTTTTCTTTACCCAGTGGTGGACCCTGAAGTTCTTCAAGTTGGGTTTGATGTTCTTTCGATTTTTCATCCAGATGATGATGTCGTTAATTCGGTTGTGATCACACGTAAGTTTGCAGACCCGGCGAACATTGATCGTCATAATCGTCGTGAAGCAGGAATTGGCTCTATCATACCATCAAGCTGCAAGCATTGCGAGTTCCAAGCTTTCAACAATCCCTTAAGCCGTATGAAAATGATCCATGAGTAGGTCATTTGGTCTTGAATTTTCGATGTTAAACATTATACTTATATGCATGTCTAATGGTACTGTGTGATTGAATGTTATTGTCCAAGTGTTTTTGTTCTTCTGTTGTGTTACTTATATATAAGAAATAAAGTATCACTATTGATGTTTAAAACAATGTCCTTGAGTACTTATAGCAAGCTTTTTGTATCTATCTTGTGTTTTTCTCTCATGGCCTGACATGACCTATTTTCTGTTGTGACATATCGAACAAGCACTCTTATCGAACATCAATTTTTGTTCACAAAATGCTTGCATGGGAAAATATTGAGAGGTGACGGTTGAGTTGTTTGAAATTTGAGATGGTGAGTCGGATAACCAAAATAGGTTATAAGGTGAGTTGTTCATGTTAGAGAAGCTAAAGATTGTTGAATGTAATTTTGAAATGTATATATAGATCAGAAGCTTTAGAATTATTCTGGTTAAAAAGTTAATGTATTTATAGATTTTTGGAGCGAGAAAAAAAAACCCCTAGCCGTTTAAAGACCTACGGTCAAATGATTTTATAAAACTTTTTTAAAAAGAAAACTAGATTGTAATTTTAAAACTAAACAAAACATAACAAAAACACGCCCCCTCAAATGCCGCACTCGGGAGCAACTAAGCTTTGTGCACGCGCCGGGCCAACACGTCAAGACCCAACGCCAACGTGCCAGACCCTTGCACGCCGAACGGATGTTAAGTGTTGGAGATGGTCTAAGATGATTTTACCATACAAATGAAGATAAACATAACTATTTATGTGTATTTCCAGAGCTATTTATGTGTATTTCCAGAGCTGGCCTTGAAGATTTAAGTGTACAGGACGAACCGAGAAAAAAAGTCTCCTGACCCCTATCGAATTCAAATATATAAACAAAAATTTCATAAATGACAACTAATTTTTTTTAAAACTGTATGCCACTAAAAATTGGACCGGCAGTTGTGTTTTGCCCCTCCCCAAGGCCTCCCCTCATTTTTTCCATTTCCGTTTATGATGTATTGTTGGTTCCTGAGTTTAGACAACATACAATTAAACAGAAAATAATCAATAGAAAGTAAATAATAGAAAGTAAGAGACACAAACTAATTAACCAATTGTATGATCTATTAATATATCAATACATTAAAAGGAATGTCTTCATCAAGTGTTGTCATTTATTATAGAGGAGAGACAACAATCTCTGATAGCTAGCTGGATGTTGATGTGGAAGTGGTTGTCATCCATCCATTGGTGGAGTACATTAACAATTAATGCTTCTGAATTATCCTCTTGTTGTTTTGTCATTTCGGGTGAAAGAGAAACCTGTGAATAGACTTACACATTCTTGTATTATTCCCAAAGAGGATAGAACAGATTACATGTTCTGTTGCTAGTCAGTTATATGGCTCATTGGGATCAGGTCTCCTCTTTCACTATCCAGCTCATTTTTGACTTACAAATAACGGATAAGATCAACACATCATCTTCTGAAATGACTCGCTGATGACTCGCTAAGAACACACCTCAACAACCAAGTCTTCGTTAATGAATCTTGGTTCTAACATGTATCATGTCAAGAAGATAACTAGAAATGAAATAAGAAAACCCTAAGCTACCATTAATATAATCACTAACGTATATATGAGTAACACACTCGCTTTTTTTTGAATAATGTGGGGTCTCAACAAGGAAAACACCATCCCCACCCATAACTAAGGTCGGTCCCTATCATGTTGGGCTGCATCTCATTTTGCACGGCATGATAGGCACCAACCCATTAATGGGTAGATCATCGTCGAAGTGTGGCGTTTTTTGGAATTAAAATGGATCGACGAGGTGGGGTGGAGTCAGTGTGTTTATTATGTATATAAGAAGAGAGAGAGTGTATAGGGTATGTAGGAGTGTATGTGTGTGTGGGTTTATAATTTTTTAATCGGGGATGAAGTGATGATGAAAATATGATAGAGAGGGGGTAGTTCTTGTTTTGTGTCTTGGAGAGAAAAAATTGATATAACAGTGAAAATGAGAAAAAAAATGACGACATGATATGGAGAGGCCTAATGTGATTATAGAAAAAATTTCACTGACTAATGTGCAAAATAATGGTTCATTTTTAAACAATTTCATCGTAGAAAAATCTCGTTAACGATGTTAGGGTGGACACAACTAGCTACCTAACAATTTGTATGATTTAAAATAAACTATTTATAATTGTTGTCAATGTCAGTTAATTAATTAATTAATTTCGCTCTTAAAATCTAATGCGTTTAATTTGTTATTTGTATATACCACTTAATTAACATCGTCTCAATGAACGAAAATATAATGATGTAATTATTTTGGTAAAAAGAATTGAACACGTACGTACGTACGTTATCTGAAGTGGATTTTGGTCAATCCATTATTATTTACTGACTTTAGACCCGTGTAACACACGAACAGTCAACATTTATTAATATTTAATTAACTAATAAATATTTAAGATATTGTTTAAAGCACTTTATAATATATATGAATCATCAACTTCATGAATTATAAAAAATTAGTATTTTTATTCGTTTATTTAGAGCCGTGTGACACAGATTGAGTCTAAGGTAACGTTTTATATATAAATATTTGAATGACGAATAAATATTAGAGATTTGTATTTGAATGAATAATAAGTATTGAATTTTTTGTTTACGTGTAAAGCACTCTGTAGATTATATGAATCGTTAATTTCGTAAAACGCGTGTGAAATTAATTTTATATATTTGTATTCATTTTCATTAGTGTTAAACTTATTGTGAAAATTTTCAAAGTAAAAAGATGTATATTTGGGATTATTTGTGTTTATTATATAGGAAGTATAAATTTGTTTTTTGTTTGAACGAATTTTTCTCTAATTGAAAGTAATTAAAAAATGATTTCTATTGGTCAATATATAAAAGAGTTTTTTAAAATTCTTTTTTTTATTATACTATTAAGATAAGATATATATTCAACCTTATAAAAACTATATAAAAGCTATATCCACATTAAAAAATAATGACAGCTAATTAATTTATTTATAT
The DNA here is from genome assembly GCA_025447715.1 of Asclepias incarnata. Taxonomy (NCBI): domain Eukaryota; kingdom Viridiplantae; phylum Streptophyta; class Magnoliopsida; order Gentianales; family Apocynaceae; genus Asclepias; species Asclepias incarnata. The sequence goes on from JAOEHQ010000722.1 coordinate 4,257, forward strand.
ATTACATATATGCATTAGATAAAATAATGACAGCTAATTATATTGTTTAATAATTACATAAATCCTAGTCCCACTCGATTTGTACGGTTAATTTGTACGGTTTACAAACATTACCAGCTAGGTGTATATATATATATATAAAGATAAAGATAGGGTTAGATATGATATTAGAAGAAAACATCGAAGTCAGATAACCATTTTGTTTAAGTACGTGCTTCAGAGATAATTCCATAACCAGCTGTACGTATGGCTGCTGGTCATGGCGAAAAAGTTGATCCATACCATTATTCTAATGTTAACCATAGTAACGAACAATTAGAGCCACATGATCAAGGTGGAAGCTTGCATAATGCATGTCGGACTTTCAATAATGATAATGTTGGTGATCTTCAAGCTAGGTTTAACAATGCCACATTTCAGCTCGGTGAAAGCTCAAACAAGACCAGCATTATCCATCAACAACAACAGGTTCTTTCTTCTTCTTTGTCGTCGTAAACTCTAAATAAATATATTGTGGCTAGGGAAGCTTAATTTACTAATTACGGTTCACATTATAGATATCGTTTCATCAAATTTGCTCTATTATTAGTTATGTGATTTCGGTTTACCAGTTAGCTAGATTTTGCTACATACACATAGTGCCACATTGCCTATATAATGACATGCAAGAGGTGATAATGTTGCTCTATTATTATTAGTTATTTTAGTCAGTTCATAAATAGTTCTTCATGACTAACTTGTACAGTATAATAGATGGTTTGGGTTAGGGTTCACGTAAGGGACGTGAATGCCGGGTTGAGGTATATAAACCCATCAACATATGAATCACCCGTTAGTTAACCAGAAACCACACGAATTGTTAGCCCTAGCGCTAATTGATAATGGTCTTTGTTTATAACCAGTATCTAAGACTTTAGAGACCAGTTGTTAGATATAACTCAATTTCTATGTGATTATTATTCTTAAAATATATAAAATTAAGAAGATAGTCACAGTGGTGATATATGCGTGCTTATGGCATTGATAATGTGCTTAGGGCATAACAAATCAATTCCCATATATAGTAGCTAGAACCACACATAACTAAAAAAAAAAAAAGGGTAAGTGCCAAGGAACCCTCTGATCCCTTAGAGAATATTTTCTCTCAAGCTAGCGACCTTGCAACGCTGCCTGACGGTGACTCCCCAGAAGCCTTGGTTGGGCCTAATCTGCCTTCGGCAGGGTTCGAACCCGGGTGGTATTCCCGGCCCCAAGGCCCCTTTATGAGGGGGCAAGTGGCCACTGCACCATTAAATGAGTGGTTAGAACCACACATAACTAATCAATTACAATAAATTAACTTTCAACCCAACTAATTAATTTATGGACTCGTTATGGGTATGTTTGTCAAAAATAGTTTGAAAGATTCACGGCTATGGGTACGTATGTTTGGCAAAATTAATTAGTTTGAGCTAAGGTGTAGTTTCGGATTAGGGTTGAGGCTCGAGCTAGAAGCTAGAATGTGTTTTTTTTTTAATTGAAATATTCTTTCATTAGCTTTATTTCGGATAAGACGTTCATCATCATCATTAAAACTGGCCAGGACCACCCTCGCTCCCTCTCTTTTTCTCTTTTCCTTGGTTTGTGACTTAGGTTAATTATGATGGCTGATATATGTAAGACAATATAATGGGTGTGAAAATCTATCGAGATTGGGGATTAAAATGAAAGTTGTGAGGGAATCTGACAAAGTTAATGAAATCCGAGAGGAAAATATAAATCCGGTTTCTACCGAGATTAAGCATAAAGAGACTGGGTTTTTACTTTTTAGTAACTAATATAAAAGGATGAGGTTTTCCCATATTTCGGGATGCTAGTCACTAGGTTATCTTGAACGTTAGTTGTTAAAAAAAGGCAGTCTTAATGCGTAGGATTTCACACGTCATTTTACATCCACTCTTTGTAAGTACGTGGTTTTTTTTTTTTTTTTTTTTAATGATATTGAGATGAAAGCTTGTAACAGACTCCTATATACCTAGTGGCATATCTAAGATTAGAAATCACACGTGTCCGATTTAATTGGGATGATGATTTGAACATATGAGAAAGGGGTCGGGTCGGGCTAGATCTTCGCAAACATCATGTGTGTGTGTATTTTCGTATGTGTGTAGTGATATGTGTGTTGGTCCATCAATCAAAAGATTATGGATTCGAGTCCCGCATTATACAAATGTAAATTAATATGTATGGTGTTGATATTTGAAATTCCAGGATTTACAATTCCGGTCTAATATCTACACCAACTTTCTCGATACTTGAACTTATGGTAACAATAAATTCACTTCATAATCAACTAAACTAATAACCTTAATGTTAACTTATATTTGGAATAATCAAACCAAAAAAAAAAAACAAATATTAGGGCAGGCGGAGTGGTTAAATTTATGGCGAATTCATGGCTTGATACCGGCGGTAACACCGCCGCCGGTATAGAATTTATGGTTGGGAGGGTTGGAACACGGCATGAAAGCCCGCTGCTCATGAATGGAGAGATAAAGTGATTTAAGTTGAGAATTTAATGGAGAGTGGTTTAGTTTAATTATAAAAAGGAAAAAAAAAATGGGAGGGCTAAGAATTTAATGGGCGCCAGTAAATTAGGTTGAGATGGTTGATTGGGAGGGTTGAAATGACTTGGCAGAATTTTATTGGCAGAATTTGGAGGGTTGATAAATTCTCATAGTACCACTCCTAGTACCCTTAGGTGAGAACACTACCTATAAGGTTGATATAGGTTAGGATTTTGTAACTCTCCATCTATTAGTTGTATGCTTCAATTCCTAGCTAGGAGGCTAGGAAATTTATAATATGGGCTACAAACTAACGGAAGTAGAACTAGCGTAATGAGATCACTTCGGTGATATATAAGATATTAGGTTTAGAATTAACATGGGTCTATAAGTAAATATAACATGGGTCCATAACAAATCTCTATAAATGTTTTGTGTCCATAGACCACGTAGACATCACATATATGGAACGTACCGGGGCCACCCTTGAATATACCAGTTGTCCCATATATGACTATGACTACAGGTTAGTAAGGTGACACAGGCCTTGACTAATGGGAGGCATTTTGGGCTAACTCCTTAGGCTAGCTTGGTTCAAGAACATATCCTTGAGAGGTACCAATGTTCATAAAACTCGTCTTCTAACTAGCCATACATACATACATACATATATATATATATATATATATATATATATGTATGGCCGGGTTCCTATGCTAAGAAGAGTTGGTCACCAGCCACCACTTACCGGGGGAAACCCGGGTTCGATCCCTGCCAAAGGCAGAATTGAATAATCGTACACTATTCCTGCTGGGGTTATGTGGGTGCATTAGTATATGGAACTAAGGGGTTCCCCATCAATTTACCCTTTTTTTTATATGGGTTCCTATGCGAAATTTCTTATAGTGCAAAGTATGCGAAGCACTAATACACAGTTTAATATTACTAACATACAGTGTCGGTTGGAAAACATACATTTTTAACTATTTCTTTTTCTATCAACACTGCATGTCAGTGTTAACTAAGATGTATGCATCTTAGTTACTAAGATGCATATATATATATATATATATATATATATATATATATAATGTAATTATCAACAGGCCTTGCAGTATTTGTATCTAAAGTGCATCATATAAACAAGTAACGATTATGTAGTGTAGTTGATCATATATATTCCGCAGTTAGGGAGTCCGGTTGGGTTTGCATCAGTGAAGTCCACATCAACAGCCGCTGGTGTGAAAAAAAATCAGGAGAGCTATAACAAAGAAACACAACATCAAGTTCAAAATGTTCAACTTCCAATAAGCTCCTACAATATAATTTTGGATCCACAGGTTACGTGTTCATCTCTTCTGTTAAACAAAATATGTGTAGATCATATTATACTAATGTATCTTTTCAAATATTTATTGATTAATATCGTTTTTTTTTAGCAGAAAAAGGGTCCAATTGGGTTAACTTTATGTATGCAAACTGTAATTGACCACCTTGAGCCAACTTCGCCGAAAGAAACTCAACAGAATGGTCATCAAGAGCTAATGTTATCTCAACCAGAGCCTGAAAAGATGAAGGCATCTAATATTCCTGCTGTTCGTTTGACAATCGGCTCTTGGCAGGTTGGATTTTCTTTCTCTTTAGGCATCTATTCAATTAATTGCATCATAAGGAAAATACCACAATGTTATATGTTTAGTTTGTTGAAACTAAATATGCTTTCAAATTTCGGCAGTGGGTATCCAAACATGAAGGAGATTTAGCTGTTAAGTTTTACTATGGAAAGAAAAAGATAGTGTGGGAATTTCTCTTTGGCTCTTTGAAGAAGAAGATGGAAATTAGATGGACACAAGTAACTGCCATTAACGCCTTTGTGGACGAAGACAAAACATGTCGTCTTGAAATCGAGGTTTTCTTCATTCCAGCTATGTATTATTTTATTTTTTGGGTCTTATTAACATAAATATGAAATGTAATCTTGTGTGGATGTTTTTTTGCAGTTGAACGAACAACCGGAAAAATTTAATGAGGTTAAGTACCAAGCGAAAAAACATACTCAGTGGGAGGCTACCTTGGATGATTTTACTGATGGTCAAGCTCCAATTTGCAGGTATGTAACAATGTTTCTAAACCAGTTTATAGATAAATGATTTGCATTGAACTATATTATATCGGGGGTGTTCGTTTGACATTGTATCTTGAAGTGATTACACTGATACACTAGAATAAAAATACGATAATCAGTTGTAACATAATTTGATAATGAGAATCAGTTTTACTGTATCGAAATTAGATTAGAAATTCATTATATACTGACGACTTGAAAGTACAATAATCAAAACACAATTTCACTCTCCCCCCAACGGTGTTTTTTGCAGGCGACATACAGTTGTATTTCCATCACGAGTTCTTGATGAGCCCTTCAATAAGCTTTTACAATGCGATAGCCGTCTACTCAACTTGAGTCAACAACCTTTCCCTACTCACAACTCTCCACTTTTCCAGAACCAAATCCTTGATTTCTCGTGTAACAAAAGCATCCCTGGAAGTTCTTCAGTTCCTGCTGTAAATAATGATTATCGGAGAGCAATGGTACCTTATGTCCAGAATCTTGTTCCACCAATTAGTTCTTTTGCTGGACATTATAGTCCCAGCTTACCAGAGCCAGGTAGACATTTTTAATGTTGTAATTTCTGGCAAATGGCTTAGAATGGTGGAGAAACCCAGACCTTGTGTTTTTTTTGACCCAAATGACCATTCCCCAAGGACCAGCCCCATGCAATGTTTAGCTGACTTTGGGTACCATCCTTTGGAGTGGGACGGATTCAAACCCCGTGACCATTTTCTAGCAAAGTCCTCCACACTAACCCTACGTACTAAGCATTTAAACTGGGTGAACGATACCACTAAGGCCGAAGCCCCTTGGTTTAAGTTTTGTAACTTAATTAATTAGATTTCATTCATCTGTGATAATGTAGTGTTTGATTCCTTTCATATTCTGTCTTTTCCAGTTTTGAATTCTCCTTATTTGGCTTCTAATGTGGAAGTTTCATACGGTGATCTAGTTTGGGATCAACAAGCTGGAAATGATAGGCTTCCAGAAATTTCGGTCACTCCTATTGGAGAGCAAGATTATATTCTACCAAGTGATGAGATGGAACCGTGGACTACGGATGACATGGACAGTGAGGATGCCAATAAATCTCTCATAAAAGAAACAAGCTTTACATTTGATACAACCTTAAACACTGGAATTGTTAATATGGTTGATCAGCCATATATCAACAATGAAATCGTTTTCCCGGATGATGGTTCGTGGTTTGGTTTTGAAGCTGGAATTGGAATGGATTTCAGTAGTGGTCGCTTGCCATACGTAGACAACGATGTGCCTAGTATACAATTTGATTTCCAGGAACAAAGTTCTTGGCAACCCTTCGAATATAGCATGCAACAATTCAACAATGTTGTTAATGAGGTCAATCAAATGGAACTTGCAGGAAATGGGCTTCACAAAGTTGATCAAAAACAATAACTTCATTTCTGGGGCTAGTTGATCAGGTAAATTGACTGATTGTTTTTAACTATGGTGTAACCGAGTCGAACTTATTTGTGAACTACTTGAATATTAGTTGAAAGATATGTGGAATTGTATTCGGCTTGGTCCAGTCGAGCTAAAGTGTTAATATACTCTGCTCGTAAAACTCTTGAGTCTTCTCGAACTTGTGCTATTTTGCTATTTTACCTTTTGTATATTATATAATTTCATATAATTACTATACTATTTAATCGAGTAGAGCTCAAAAGTGTTGAGTCGACATCCGAATTAGAACTTGAAAATGAAAATAATGGCTCAATCGATCGAGTTCGAATTGAGTTTCAAGCTTCAAGTTTGGTACTCAAGTCGACTTCAACTCAAGTACCTTACGCTGACGAAAATGATCATTGTGTGTGGACTTAAAGCTATATTTCTTTTGAAAAAAGACTTATAACTATTTGTCTAATTGATTAATCTCATATTATTCTAAATTAATTGGAAATATTACTTGTTTTTGATACACAATTATGATATATGGACATTATTGATTGAATGATTGTTGTTTTATTAGTAGAATATTATTCGAGATGAAGTTATAAGAATCTTACTTCTATGCTATAGTAGTAGGAAAGGCTTAATGCTTTCTCAGCGACGCAATAAGATTAAGATCTATATTGGGGAAATTTTGTAATAGATGATTTACTTGGAATTTTTGAAAGACGTGAAACACTTTCAGATCAAATCTATTTGGTGGTTCACCCAAATGAATTGATCGAATATAATTCAGAGGATTGATAGAACCCTAAAATATCAATATACGAATTGATATAACGGTTTAGGCCTGATAACTGCTTAGGCAGTTTTCATCTTTTATTTCTATCAAATTTGGCCCTCTGAATTTTGAAGATAATTCTAAAATAAATTTCCAAGTGAAATTTTTGCAATAACAATTTAATGGCTCGACCCCAGCCAGGGGCGACCCCGCTCCCAGAGGCGTTGCCCGGACCCCCGTCCCTTAGGGGCTTCATAATAAACTCAAATAAGTCTGCACTCCACACCACCATACTTATTTAATATTTATCATGACTATATTGGTCAATCTACTTAATCCAATTACATTAAAATATCCAACAATCAATCTATAATCTGAAGAAAATTGATTATACGTGGTTATGTGATTTACCTTTCTCATGGTCCCGTGTTTTTTGAGGTACCCTTCGGCTTGACTTATCTGCCCCGTGTTTCTTTTAGTACGAGTCAGTGGGGGCACGCCAATAGGATCGGTTACCCTTCATCTCTTTTGCTATAACATATAAGGCCTATATCTATATGTTTCTGCACATGCTTACAGAAAGTAAGGAACGACTATGTTGCTCTCAAAAGTCTGGATTTGCATCCTTAATTCCTTATGCTTGTTTTGTAATTTAGCTTGTACCTTCTGATTCATTATCAAAGTAGTTTTTTAAATGATCAATATCTAACAAACACTACAAAAGCAAAACAACATAAACACATTTGATCACTATTTCCTATAGCTTGTATTACAGTTGATTATTTGCTTCATGTTATTCAATAACATATCCAAACAAATGAAACATCATTTGAACCAAATATCTAACTAAGAGGATAAGTAGCCAGAGAATCTAGATCCGTCCACCAAAAACTACTCCTGTTTCATTAGAGGGTCACAAGGCCAGCCACGGGCCACCACTATGGATATCTTGGTATCAATTTATCTTCGCAATGCAAACAATAAAGAATTGGACATCTGGGTACCTACTAAAGTTTGAACCCGTATCTTATACCTCTTCATTTTCTTTGTCCATGGAGGCAGTTAGAAAGCTCAAAATGAAGTCGTCAATTTCACCTTCAAGTACGGAATCAGTGTTTGAAACCTCAAAATTGGTCCGAAGATCCTTCACCATTCGATAAGGCTGCATACATTCATCACATATTAAAGGCAACCATTTGTAAGTCATGTCTAAACACTCAAGAGTCAAATGTGACTCGTTTTATGAAATATAGTAGCAGAAAAAGTGAACACACGTACATGGAGTACATATGAACGTATTTGATTGCCCCAACTATTGTCTGTTAAAGACTGTGTATATTGTGCATTCATCTGAGCTTGGCGAGCCATCTCGCGCTGATCCAACCGTGATTGTAGTACCTCCATTGCGGAGGCCTTGTTCTGATGCTGTGACCTAAAAAGTAAAAAAGCTTGGTCAGTAAAAGTGACAGCTTCCATCCAATTCCTTATATATGGGTCAATTTTGGTCATTTATCTCAAGTGTGTCAAGAAAAAAAAAAAAAAAAAAGATGAGCGGGACAGGTCATTTATCTCAAAGTGTATTATTAATGCTACAACCTCCCTAATCACTTTAATATAACCTCCCAAAGCCTACTTTTACTGACTCGTTTCAACTCAAGCTCGTCCATTACTCGAGTCAGCAAACACATCCAACTTCCCACCTCTAGCGGACAATAGTTGGCAAACAGAAGAAAGATTGTGTAAATTATACCTCTCGTTTTGGCAAGAAGCGGTGATTCCAGTAGGTATGTGAGTTATCCGTACAGCACTATCGGTAACATTGGCATGCTGGCCTCCTGCTCCCCCTGATCGGTATCTTTCTACTCTTAGATCCGATTCATTGATCTGAACATGGTGAGATCCATCACCTAAGATAGGGGTTACAGCAACTGCAGCAAATGAAGTGTGACGGCGCTTGGCACTATCAAAAGGTGAGATGCGTACCAAGCGGTGAGCTCCTACTTCTGCTTTTGCATATCCATATGCATATTCACCGTCTACTCTAATAGTTGCCCTCTGGTACAAAAATCAAGAAACACCAATCAGATGCATATTTTAGTCTAACCGGGTGTTTGGATGTGCATTAAAAAATGATTATGTGATATTGAATAATCAGATAATAAGTCGGAGTAAAACCGCTTATTGGAAAGACACCATTTGGATGTGCTTTCGCTAATCATATAATCAGCACTTCGAGTACTGGCACATTTGATTATTAAAAACTTAATACATAAATTAACCACTAAGAATATTCTGGTAAAAAAGGAAACGCATCTTTTGAGTTTGGAGTAAGAGTTTCAAAAGCTTAAAAGAAGGGTTATGAGGTAATTTTATTTTACATTGTTGATATGGCTATCAAAACTCATTTGACCCATAAATAATCAGAATATCAGACAAGAAATTTGTGGCTGAAAGATTAAAAAGTGACTACTGTAGCTACAAGTTACACTAATCAGTTTCAGAACACAAATCCCTTGAAACAAAAAAGGTAAAGAAGAGAAATAAAAAGAAAGGATGCCCACTTTTTCTACATGTTCTCAAGTTGGAAAGAAAATGTCTTGTAATTTTCTTTCATGGTGTTCTCGAGCCGCAATGGGGAAAAAAGCTGAGAGCCTGAGACTTTTACAAGGATTGTAAAATATGTTCACCAAATCAAGGGTTGTTTGGTAATTCAAAAGTATTATTGAAGCTTTAATTTCCTTTCTCTCCAAATCTTCCCAATTTTTTTTTTTTGGAAAGGCAGTAAACTTAAAAACCATTAATCTCTTCAAAAAACAAAAAGAAACATCAAAAACACAATTTTGTTCTATATCAACCCTACCATATTTCTCCCAAAAAAATAACTCGAGAACACAGTCTTGACATTTCTTTTCAAGTATTTGGTTTTCTGGCCATCATATTTAGTTTTAGCAAACAAATCATCAGTCCTGCAAGCATGAATGATGATTCTTAAGTCTATGCACATCTCCTTTTTCTGTTGTTTCAGATTTTGTTTAAGTTGCTTTTTTAAGAAAATATTAAAAAGATTGTATGAGAGATTGTGCAAGCTAAACCTTAATTCCTGCAACCTCACCACGCATTTCATCCACAACTGTGACTCTATATCCACGGCGTTGAGCCCACATTATATACATTTGCATCACCATACCTGCCCAATCCATGCTCTCAGTACCACCTGCCCCGGATTGAACCTGACATATCATAGCAATAAAATAAAAACTAAACTTTGCCATCCAAAATAAATATATAAAAGTATGGTCCACACTTTTCCCGCCATCACAAAATGAATGATAATATAATATATAGTTTAGTGGCTATGTCAAGGTATAATAGCACATCAGATGGCATTACACAAACATCCTAATAGTGCTTTCACAAATGCAGTTTGAGTGTGCAGACCGAAAAGGTGATGTTGATCATATTAGTTTCTAAGCTCATGTTTTACGCATAATCTACAATGTTCATCAACCATCACAAAATTGGAAAATCATGTGGACCAAATCCTATGTAATTGTTTGTGCAGTGATTACTCACGGGAAGAGAGGCAACCTTAAGTGGGACTTTCCATCAATGAAATTGTTGCATATACAAGTGTATAGTTTATGCTATATGTCAAAATAGGTCATCAGATGTCTTTTGGGGCCCAGATTTCTATGAAAATATAATATTAAACAAACCTCTATGTAACAAGAGCAAGAATCATGTTCCCCAGCTAGCAAAGCTTCAAGCTCCTTTTCTTTCGCGCCTTGTCTCATCCTCAAGAGTGCTTTAACCGATTCCTGTTGCACAATAAACGTGAGCAAAACAGTGAAATTATATCACTTTGACATTTTCAAAAGCTTTTTCACTCTATAATGGTGTAGAAAGTATTAGATGTGTACATATTCATAGGTGATGAAAATCCAGAAAAATAAAAAATAAAATTGATGTTGATTATTTTCCTGCATCTCTGGTTGCTGAAAGGAATTTTTATATCTAGTAAATTTCAGTAGTATATCGAGAAACAAATAATCGGTTTTCATTTATGCTAGAATTCTAAAAGAAGAAGATAAGACAATCTCCGTCTAGCTAACCACCAACAAACCGTTTTCTAACATCTCAGACTCCGTATCTAACAGGGGCTTACAGAGCATAATCAGCCAGGGGCGGCAATTTTAACCCATTATAAACAAATGGATATGTTTTATCTCTAATGGGTCAAAAAGCTTAAGCTAAAAAACTAAATGAAAAGGGATGTCAGGCATATGGATTGAGTGAGCAAAATGAAGTCTTCTCAAAATCTATTCAAATGCATGTAACATTCTAAAATCATTTTATAAGAAGTACAGATTGCTTTTCTAATCATATTAATATCTAATTATTTACATGTTTCATAAAAGAAACAATAATTAGATGCGGCTATTTTAACAAATACCAAAACTTATTGTACTGATCGGCAACCCAACCCGTCCATTTGCGACCCGGCCCACCCCTGATAACCACACAATTGGAAAAATAATGGAAACAATAAAAGGAAGAATGAGTGGCAGAAAATAAAAAACAAGAGGCTAGGAGGCTAATAAAACAAGAATCAAGGGCCCACAGATTCCATATCAGGATCATCCTCTTCACGAGCAAGCTTGATCATGTCAATATGCTCGATTAATTCTCGCTCAAGTCCATTAACTTCCTTCATTTTACCCATGAGTGAGCCATGTTCACGACTTATTTTCCCAGCATGAACAGGATCATCCCACAGGTCTGGCTTTTCCAATTGAAATGAGAGCAACTCCAACCTTACTTGTAATTTCTTCCACTATTACACCAAAAAAATAAGACTATCACATAACATTAATAAAAAGAAAACGGGATTTTGATCACAAGAGTACAATATCACTTAACCAGAATCAAATTACTCCGTAGAGAGTTATTGTATTCCTATGATAGAATATAACTTGATACAACAACTTAGCAAGAAAATAGATGCATAAGGTTATGCATGTAAAACAAAACTCATTCAAGTTCACAATTAATGGTCAGTCCAAAGAGAAATATTCAATCCTAGTCCTTTTTAGCTAGACCTTTCTATGGTAGCATGGGTTATCCATGTACTTTTTGCTTCCTTATACATATATATCATTTCAGTCCCGATAATTAACAATATACATTTGAATCAATTAACAAACTAAAAGTTGAAGTGAATAGGAGTCATTTTGTCTTCACTAATGTACCACGTAAACCGGTATACCTACAAGAGTTGCCTGCTTAGAATACAAGGATGCTTTACTTCTTTTACCTATTAGAGTGATGTACTAAGAAAATTGTGAATAATAGTAAAAAAAATTGCATTTGTTACTAATAAAAGCTATGTGCTTCAATTCTTTGCTAACACAGCAATCAATTTTGGTTAATTTCGTAGCACTGTGCAATTACAATAATATAATCAATAATCTCCATATGTTATCATCATAGCCTGTTAGAAATAGATTTATGGTGATTAATTGTAATTATCTAGGTGTGGAAGGGGTATTAGTGAAAATAGGTCAAGTGTATAAATACCCCTTCCCACCTCAACCCTTGTAAGCCTTTAGCCTTAAAACCTTGATAACTAATACATTTCACTTCCCATCCAAAACCTACTTTCTCTCTACAAAACCTACTTTCCCTCTACTTGCATTTTCCATTTTCTTAACTTTAGCAATGTTTACATAGCCTCATAGGTAAAATGGGTAAAGTATCTTACTACTCCAAGCAATTAAATTTACTAAAGAGAGATGATACGTACACAACAAGAGTTAGTCACGCACAAAAATGTTATAGTTTACACAGTTGTGTATTGAAAGTATACTCATTGTATATGTTGTATATAGCTAAGTTTTAAAGTGTATGTATCAACTTCTTTACTAATGCTAGGTATCATGTCTATGATTTTTTCCTTGCCACCAAAAACTGTTAACTAAAAGCCGTGAAAATCTTTACTTTGTATGTGTGATTGATGTGTTAATCTGAATTTGAACAGGCGCTAAGCTAAAACCTTGTACATATATCAACATATTGAAACCAACTATTAGCTCATCTATATAAAAAGGAATCAAACAATGACCCTCAAAGTGCATCATTACAATATAAACACACATGAACAAAACTAGACATATACCTGCAACCGTTTCTTGATCAATCGAATAGACTGAGCAATTGCAGAAGCATGACTCTTCCAATCACTCTCACTTTCATCAAGAATAGTCCATTGACTATCAACAATGTCATCAACAGTTAGTCCATCAGAAGTACATGGCTCTGCAGCTACTTGACTACCAAAAAACCGCCTTTTATCGTTGTTCGAGATAGACCCACATGAAAAGATCAAACCTTTATGCAAAAATGAAACAAACCCAGATGAATTCTTGGAAAAAGGTTCATTCCCAGATGCATGATTTTGTGATTTATTGTTAATTTGGGGATTTAATGGAAATTGGGAAAGTGTGGAAATGGATTTTTTGTAATGAGATAGAATTGAAGATGATATTTTGTATGATCTTTTGAATAGTATGTTTGATGACATTATTTGTTTTGTGAATGATTTATTGGATTTGAAGGGCTATTTCAAGTTTCTAAAACCCCTAAAATATTTTGGGAAAAAACAGGGTTTATTTTGTGCTCCTAGTTCTTGAAGTTTATTTACATATGGCTCCCATGTGGTTTCATAATATGAAGTTTTTCCCATGTTAAAATTGTATTATTAGGCCTCTTCCTATCCTGACGTCGTCATCACCTCGTCTTGACTGCCACATCAGTTTTCTCTCTCCAAGACACACCAAGAACTACCCCCTGCCTATCATACTCTCATCATCACCTCATCCTCAATTAAAAAATTATAAACCTACACACACAAACACTCCCCATACCCCACACACTCTCTCATCTTACTCTATTTAACTAACGCATGCCCCACACTCTCTCGTCCAAACATTTCGAAAAAACGACGATCATCGACGATGACGAGCAAATGACTTGTTGCTCCTTATCCAGATGACCACGACGAGTTCCAAAGACGAGCATGAATTGTTGGATAGGCACCGGCCTTAAAAATAAAAATAACCAAGTTTTTACAAAGATATTAACAAGAATGCTAGCCGTTCAAAAAATAAAAAAATATTTAAAAAAAGTAAAAATAAAAATGCTAGAAGTGTACGGATTTTTACTTCATTTGTTGTTTTTACACTTTGATTTCTTTTTACCCTCAAACATGGATATAAAGAAGGATATGGTGGGTGTATAACATAGTTTATGGTTTTTAAAATTTGGTTTACAATAAAGAAAGTGTTTGATAACGTAGATATAAAGGAAGATGGAAAGGAGTTTGGTAATTTAAACATAAAAATAATGATGGGTAAATGTTTTTTATAATACTTTCATTGTACTCGTACAAATACACAATGTGATAGTTTTCAATGGTTATAAAATTTATTTGTTCTTTTTAAGTGTCCCTTTTGATCTTTGTATATGGTTTACGGAAAATTCATGCTTTCGGTGTTGGCTAGAGATTACCAACGGTTGTGGAAGGCAGGAGATGATATTTACGATACAAATTATACATATGAGTTTGTTATTTGTTTTGTCTAATATGTCTTTGTATGGTATATTTGTGTTTATATATGGGTAATATTTGAACTTTTAGTTAATAATTTGTCATTATGTTATATTAATATAAAAAAATAGATATAGATATATAGATTCATATTAAAGTTTAAAAATAAACTAGTTTGAAAATTCTTTTGATAAATACATAAGAATGTTTAGTGATGAGTCAAAAAATGACCATGAGAATATCAGTTTTATAACATATATAAATATAAAAGCCAAATACATTCTCCTTCTAGAATTACGTGATTAATACATTTGTATGAATTCTTAGATTAATACTATTTGTCAATTCCTATTATCATCTCTAACCTCCGTTACACAAAACCATAAATATGTTGACCATGTTAGAACCATAAAAATTGCTTCAAACATAAATAAGGATCTGTCATCAATCAAAATAGAAGCTCAGTATTTGTTTTTTCTCATAAATTCTCAACTTACTCGAGAGAATTGCAACATCAGATAATCTCAACCCATTCCATCATATAACTAACTCAAAACCATAAAGTATTATTTTCTCCCCCAATCCCATATTTGAAGAATTAGATCCATCTCTTTCTTTTGGATCTCTAACATGGCTACTCAGGTAGCAAGTGATTGGTTTAAGTGGTGCAATTTTAATAGTTTGATATAATTTTAAACTTGGTTTTTTGTAATTTTTCTAGTACCTCGTTAGTATGTTGAAATGATAATTCGCCTTTGTGTTTAAATAATAACTAGACA
>JAOEHQ010000733.1:0-19490 GCA_025447715.1 Asclepias incarnata
TTAATTGAAAATCATTGTGCATCATGTTTCGTTACCAATAAATCATGAAATTCATCATATTAATTGGTTTTAGCTATAATGCATCAATTTTACATACTTATTTGTATAGTTGTGCTCTGTGTATCTTCGTGCATCAGTTTATATACTTGTGCTCTGTGTATCTCCGTGCATTAGTTTTTATCATGATTCAATTGTCTAGATCTTGTCTTATTTGTTTTACGTTAAGTTTTATTTTACAATAACCAACCCATATACATATATATAATCTAAATATATATAAATTTTCTTAGGTTTGGAATCTCCTCATCTTTAATTATTTTTAATCAGTATTTGAGAACTTATAATTTTAAAAAATCCGTTAAACTATGAGTTAACTTAGACATACTTATAGTATATTACCACATAAAGAATTATTACTTATAGCATGTTTTTGGACTTAGAATCTGTATCGACGTATATTTTATGATATATAATATTATGATATATAACATTCACCTCAACTTCAACTGTTGTTTTTACTGTATATAATTCATGAAATTTAAGATATAAACGTGCAACGCACGGGGTCTAATCTAGTTGGATAATATGTCCAACTCCAACACTAGATGCGAATATGGTACAAAATTGCTAAGTTTGTCTCCTTAAGCATTATTGTTATTAAATATAATATTTGCTACAAATAAAGGATACGAGTTTTGTCACCCTGGCGTTGCCCCGGGAGAGATAATATTTATTTTGTGCGATAATATGTAAAATTATAACATGTTCTGAGAAAAATTAAACAACCGGATGACTTACTTGACATTCACCTCTATAACACTCCTTACATTAAGATCCCTACGCACAATGCATCTGCTCACAAACGATTTGTACTTTTGAAGTTATTATTTAACACGCGGTATCAAAATAACCATAAAGATAACATTAATTAGTTGATAAAGTATACATTTATGTACCATTAAATAATCTGATCATGAAAACTGACATATAATTTTTTATAATTTAGCATGAATTATAACACAGCAACTACAGTAAAATAACAACATATAAAAATATCGGTCATTATGTAACTACAGTAAAATATGTACCATGTATTATTAATACATGAGTTTATTGGTGGATAGTGAACGATATTTAAAAAAATTGATGAAAACAATTAAGAAAGATTAAAAATCAAAAAAAAAAAAGTAGAGTAAAAGACAAAATGGCCTAGTGGGAAATCCCAAGGTTAATAACTTTACCAATTATCCACCAACCTCGTTGACATATTTATTGGCTATTGTTGTGTGTTGACTTCTTTGTTGTGGTGATTGATCCCTAACACTTAAGAAATGATATATCTTCCTAAAAATTAGCCTAAAAGTATTCCTATAACAATAAGATGATGATATGTGGATTTCACTAAATCTTTTTCTTAATCTTATCTTTTATCTTTTCCACATGTCATCATCTTATGATTAAGAAGATTTCTAATTAAGCTAGTTTTTTAAAAAAAATATATCATTTCCCCTGTCACTTTTATGATTTGTATATAAATTGATTAAATCTCCACACTCAGAAGCATATCGAACTTTAAATATTATGTCGTGTTATAACTATAATGTAGCAAATGAGTCATAATTAGACACCAAGAGGGACTTTTGTGACATACAAATCACGATTTTAATGTGTTTCATAGGTAGTGTACAAAATTAGAAAGAAGATACAATGTACCGTTGTTGGCACAATAATACAATATTTTTGGTTAGGAAAGAGAAAAGCTCAAAAGAAGGTTGCAAAGTCAACAATTATGAACTTCTGGCTTTCGGAATGTAGCTTAATTAGTTAATTGGTGGTTTAAAATATAAAAATATAAATTACTCCACTTACAATCCTAACCGAAATCAAAGGTAAACCTGGTTTATACTTTATACTTTTTTATTTTTATTTTTGATACGTAGTAAAAAACGGATAATTAATTGGTTCATCGATCTACTAGATGAGTTTGATTAATTAATCTAGTCGAAAATGGTCCAACTTAAATTGGCCAACTAGATATTAACCTCTTGAAAAGTCAACAATTGTATGCCACAGCCATGTGATTGATATTGGGCCTCCATATATGGTATAGAATGAAATGTGGATTACTTTGTCCTTTATAGAACCAAAATATCACATGCATTGTCAATTTATCATCAAGGACTATCCAAGTGGACTTGCTAGTGTATGAGTCCATATATCGATCGTATGCGACTGGTGGTGGGACCGGGACCAACTCATTCAGGCTACGTTTTATACAGCTAGAGACGAATTGTGTTGTCCATTATCATATCCTATATCTATCTATATACTACTTTTTGTTTGATAATAGTATTCGCAAGTTCCATGCAACAAGTGGCCAGCTGGTGGATTTAATTAATTATATGGTTGATTCATTTATTTATGTATTTATTTATTTTTGTGAAGAAACAGTACAAACAAAAGCACGCCCACCTAAGGCTAAGATGCTGAGAGAGGCCAAAGATCGAGCAAAATTGCAAGGATGGGCATTAACCCCATGACAGCAAATTAAGCACTGTTGGTCAAAAAATTTTGGCCTAGCTTTGTGATTGAGCCGACACCATACATCAAATCATAGTCAAACATATATGTTTTTGGATATTATGGTATGCATTTCTAATTCCTTATTTGGTAAAAAGTGTAGATAGGAAGGAACATCTCATTCCAGGTACTACATTGGTATCAACTATTAACATGCGCAGGCCGCACAACTCATGTCCCGGTAAAACCCCTCCATCAAATACCTCACACTTGAGCAATATTTATGGCTAAACATCCTCAATCATGCTTGGAGTCAGATTCGAATGTGGGCCCCACAATTTGGTACGGGGTTAACATGGTGGGGCCTGACTTTATAGGGGGCGGCTGGTCAACCGTTCTATGAGGAGTTTCTAATTCCTTATTACAACATCTCCATTGAAGCTTTTCGTTTATAGGGTTTTTCTTTTTAACTTTTTTTTTTTGTTTACAAAAAGCTTGTATAAAGTGTTTTAGAGTCGCATTTGATGCATAAAGTATTTTTATTGATAAAATAGAAATAAAAATAAAAACAGAGAACATGGTTATTCGTATCATCATAACAACAAATATGTCATTTGTCACACTTATTTTCACATTTTTAAAAAGTGTGAAGAAATTTGTTAATTTGTTCACACTTAAAAATGTGAAAAAGAATTCACATTTAAAAGTATGAAGAAAATTTAAAAAATCATAATTTCTTCACATTTATATATGTGGAGAAAAAAGGTCATACTTTCAAGGGTGTAAAAATAAATATCAATTGTTCACACTTAAAAGTGTAAAGTCAATTTGTAACATCAAATTTTTTCATTCAAGAGAAAGTGTAAAGAAATTGGGTGTTATAAATTGACTTTCATGCTTTTAAGTGTGAAAATATTTGACATTAAGTGTGAACATTTTATTTATACATTTATAAGTGTGAAAAAAAAAAATTTAAAATTTCTTCACACTTTTAAATGTAAACATTTTTTACAAATTTTTAAATATGACCAAATTAACAAATTTCTTCACACTTTTTAAAAGTGTGAAAAAATAAGTTTGGATAAATGACAATTTTATTGTAATGTATAGATTTTTTTTAATGGAGAATATTTTATTTAACAACTTTTTTAATACTAAAAACCTTCCGATAAACATCCATTTAGACATACTGTTAGTAAATATATATAAGAGAAGGTGAATATGAGGGTGTCCCACATCTAAGTTTAGATGTAGAACCCTTACGTCTTAATATTTTAATCAATTAACTACATGAGGCCCAAATCATAGATGTGGAACCTCATATTCACACACACATACACACACACACACACATATATATATTATATATATGTGGGTTTCTGTGCGAAGTGTGTTAAAATGCGAAGTGTGTGAAGTGTGTTAAAATACACTAACACACAACTTATTACTAACATGCAGTGTCGGTTGAAATACATACTTTTTTTTTTCCTATCGACACTTCATGTTAGTGTTAACTAACTAAGATGCATGTTAGTGTAACTATTGACATGCATCTTAGTTACCATTAACACGCATCTTAACTTCATCCCTGTCATCTATGACAGAGCCATGACATTAAAGGCAACGCCTGTACCGTATCAAACCACCACACTATCTTTTGAATCGCGCCGCCCATTAAATCCAGACCATTCCCAGATGCGTCCAGCTTTCAACCCCTTTATATTTGCCTTGAGGTCTACGACCGATAAGGGCGAAACCCCCTGAACGACATAACCGTTCGATTAAGGGCTACGCCCGTACCGTATCACAGTTTTCAGCAATGGTGGTGGTGGGGGGCGGCGGGAGAAAAATGTCGGTGGTGGTGATGGTGATGGGGAAGAGGTAGAAGCTGTAAAAAATAAAAATAAAAACACTTCGTATTCTTCGCACGTTAAGACATTTCCTACAACAATCTTCCTCTCTCTCTCTCTCTCTATATATATATATAAGGCTGTCTCATACCTAAGTTTAGGTATGAAACCCCTCACATACTAATATTTTAATATATTTTGTAAAATAAATAAATAATTTGGGCCCATGTATTTTAATGATTAAAAAACAAAAAATGTGAAGGGTTCCTGGAACAGCCTTATATTTACCTCCCAAATATATATATATATATATATATATATATATATATTGGGGTTGGTTATTGTAAAACAAGTATTAGAGTAAAACAAATAAGATAAGATCTTGACTATTGGATTATGATAAAACTGATGCACAAAGATTCATAAAGAACAAGTATATACAATGATGCACGAAGATTTTCATGATGCACAATGATTTTCAATAAAGAAAATATGATTGTTTTATTTGTTTTACTTTAATACTTATTTTATTTTAACCAAAATCTATATATATATATATATATATATATATATATATATATATTAAAGCGCGCTAATATAAACTTAAAGTTTTAAAGTCGAGCAATGTTTGAGCTTCCAAACTTTTTGAGTCAAAATATAAGTACTACTAAAACAATATCCAATTATGTCAAAAATATACGTGGAAGGTGAGGTAGACATTCCCCACTTGGTTACTTCCCAAGAATTCTACTCGATGGTGTGATGTTTGGTTTAATATGAGGTGCATCCATATGTAGAATATAGTCCCCACTTGGTTACTTCTAGTCAACTTGTTTTTTTTTTAATTGACATCTTGATCGAAAGCTTATAAACTCAGAGCTTAATTCATATCAATTCATGCAATATTACTAACAATAAGCTAGTAATCAAATATATGGGTTCCCAACCACCTCTACAACTTCCTACCATAGATTTCTCAAGCATACACAAGCATGATCAAGGAACCATTGCCTGGGATTCAATGAAAACCCAAGTATTGAAAGCCCTTCAAGAATACGGTTGTTTTGAAGCATCTTTCAATCAGATTTCACTTGTTCTTCGAGAGTCCGTTTTCGCCTCATTGAAGCAGCTATTCTATCTTCCGTTAGAAACGAAGTTAAGAAACAACCACGAAAAGCCCTTTTACGGCTACATTGGTCCATCTAAGGATGTTCCACTATATGAGAGCTTGGGAATTGACGACATTCAAAGCTTCACTAATCTCATGTGGCCTCATAATGGCAACCTTGAATTTTGGTAATTAAGTTATCTAAACTATCTTTTTTGAAGGCAGTAAATCACAAATTACAGTAACTTTTTTTCCACCTTTAATTTTTCTAATATATATTTGATTTCCTGTTATATGTATATAGCAAGAGCATGCAAAAATACATAGAGAAGTTATCAGAGTTGGATGAGATGGTAAGGATGATGGTTGTAGAGTGCTTGAATTTGGAGAAATATATGGTTGAACATATGGAACTAACGAAATATCT
The DNA here is from genome assembly GCA_025447715.1 of Asclepias incarnata. Taxonomy (NCBI): domain Eukaryota; kingdom Viridiplantae; phylum Streptophyta; class Magnoliopsida; order Gentianales; family Apocynaceae; genus Asclepias; species Asclepias incarnata. Next base: position 5,906 of record JAOEHQ010000733.1, read on the forward strand.
TACAAGGGTTATGAGATATAGAGTTCCCGATGAAAACGAGTCTGACTTGGGACTAAGAAGTCATGCAGATAAGAACATAGTGACAATTTTACATCAAAATGACGCTGGAGGACTACAAGTACAGAACAAAGATGGCGAATGGATTACAACAAAAACTTCTGCAAATTGCTTCGTAGTTATGGCCGGAGAAAGCTTCCATGTAAGCTGACCCAAACCCAATACTATTTTATCTTATCTTATCATACCGTGCGGCCGCCGGCCGGTATATATCCTTTTAAATATTACTCCTAAATATTTTCGTTATTTATTTCACATTAAGACATGATATATTTTACATATATATACATACATACATACAAGCTTAAATGATTCGATTAATTATCTGATATCGTCCATGTGGTCTTTAGTTTTCTCACGTATTATCCTTTGGGCCACATTGATTATATATATATTTAAGCAACTTAACAAGTTTTATGTTGTGATATTAATTCATGGTGTATGGATGTGCAGGCTTGGACGAATGGTCGATTGCATGCACCAGTTCATAGAGTGGTGATGAAGGGAGACCAAACCAGGTTTTCTATCGGTTTGTTTTCGGTTGGAAAACCAGGGAAATTCATAAAAGCTCCCAAAGAAATGGTGAATGAGGAATACCCGTCACTCTTCGAGCCTTTTGATTATGAAGAGTTTCTTAAATTCTTTGTATTGGAAGAAAATATTGGCAATAAGTTGGCATTAAAGAAGTATTGTGGTGTGTCATAGTAAAAATCTGTAGAAATAATTTGCCATATTATATCAGCATTCAATATATATATTATCGTGTCTTAACGTGTCTTATCGTGTAACCTGTTAATTTTCGTTTTCGTGTTTTAAAAAACTGACACGATAGCTTATCGTGTCGTGTTCGTGTTACACCTTAACGTGTTCGTGTCTTATCGTGTCGTGTCTTATCGTGTCGTGTCTGACACGATTTGCCACCTCTATGATCCATATGTAGTTTTTCTTGTTCTACCGGTTGGCAGTGCACAAAAATGTTGATCCATAGCATAATAATATGTAAATTTCAAGACAACAATACTTGTTATACAAACTGCTACCATCATAAATTAAGGATAAAAACGTAATATATAAGATGAGTCATTCATCCTCACTATAGATATGACATTATAAATTTTTACCCTTCACACAGGAATTCATATATATATGTTGAGCGCGCAACAAATGCTTAAGATAGATTCAAGTGCTTGCTTATGTAGATGCAAAGAAAGAACCATGATGACCATATGGCACCCGTTGAGGAAGATTCATCTTGGCTATTGGCTCATTCTGAAATTTCTTAGCATCGATTACCAATACCTGTGACCACACAGAAAAACAGAAAGTAAAGGGTTAGAATTGTTGGTACATTGTGTTTGGTTGGATAAAGATATCTAGTGGCTCTCTAGCAGGGGATCAATGGTATACATACATAGGATTCATTTGTGTCTTCATCATGAGCAAATGTAATGATCCAACCATCATCTTCATCTATGGCTTCTGGCTTCACCACGAAAGCCGATCCTGTACAAAAGTTATTTTTTGGTAACCAATGATACTCCATTTTTACATTCTGTTCACCATCGGTGCCTCGCTCCTCGGCCTTTACTTCAAAGTACAACTTGGCGAGTCCACCATATTTAGTTTTTGCTGAAACATATGTTTAGATGAATATTTGTTTAATTAGTAACCTCATACTGTACTTGGACACTTGTGGGTTTCTCTAAGTTACACACCGCACGTTAGTGTGCAGGCATAGAAGTTTTCACTTTCCCGATTGTGGATAGATACATGCAATCTATCAGCCCGGTCCTATAAATGTTTTTGATTAAAAGAATGACACACATCAATTAAGTTAGCTAATTACTAGCTGGGACTCAACTGGCTTTGACATTTGTGTAGATTGAACCGAAGGTCACATTTCCTAGTGAGAGCCAAATTTCATCTTCGATAGTTGATTAAGAGCCACGTCCATATTTAAGAATACAAATACCTGATTTAGAGCTTGCAAGAGAATCAATAACCTGGGTGTATCCATATTGATGTTTAAGACCTGTAAAATCTGCATTGATCATTGGGAAGTCCATTGAGTATTCAGTTCCAGTTATATCTTTCTCCTTAACCTCCATCGTCTCCAAGTTCAAACGCCATTCCCTGACTCTAGTGAATAGCATTCCTTCTTCTGTCATTCCATGACCATTTCTATTACTTGAGTCCACCGTTTTAAAGCTTAATCCCTTAGAGAACCACTCAAACTTATTCTCACCCCACCCAGGTCCTGGAATAATGGCTGCATTAGCCTTACACCCTCTCACAACAACCTGTTCATTGCACAAATCAAACACCAATTCACTTTTTGGGGGTGTAGAGAAATCTTAACTTGTTCTATAAACATACTTGAAGTGCAGAAAACCGATACACAGAACCATTAGCAAAAAAAAAATAAAAACAAATTCAATGACCAGAACAATTACATAAGATAAATACCTCATCTCCATCTTCAAAGCAGTTCATTAGGTGATAAGTACAACATTGTTTTATATGAAACCACTTAATTGAGTCAGCATCACCATAGCGAGGAATCACTGCGATTCTTGCATCTTTCCCCCTCTCATACTTAAATAACCTAACACCAACACTCAAATTTTAAGTTTTTAGTAATGCTTTTTTGTGCCTAAGAAGTAATTAATGGACAGATATAGTTGAAAATTGAAGTTCTTCTGTTAATGGCAAGGGAAATAAGAAAGAACTAGCATGAATAAGTGGAAAAGCGCTTACTGGCCTCCTTTAATCACCCTTTCCCTGCTTATCGTGAGCATGGAATCAATTAGTATGTTGTACCTATGTAGCACACAAAGGAAATGCATGAACTAATTAAGGTCACACTTACGTACTACTCAAAATTATAGGATCGAATATAAAATGGCCTATGCAACTCACTGTTTTGTGACACCTACTTCATGAAATAGTGAACAATGATCTAGTTGTAGATCGAACTTGTGGATAAGCACTTTCCCATCAACTATATAAAAATGTGATTAGAATACATACATACATAGTTCAAGCACCATAAATCACAGCCACTTGTTAAATTGAATAACCTGAGATTACGCCCATAACACAATATGGTTTCATTGGCTCAAACCCCATGGTAACCAGTTCCCCTGTACCCGGTACTTTCTACACATACAGAACAGAAAACAAGTTTTTTATGAGCTTGTGGATTTAATGAACATCCATTTTATCAATCACAATTCAAGTAAAGACTTAATTAATAGGTTAGTTTCTTGTTGAAACATGAATAAGTTCACATAATGTGTGCATTATGCAAAGCATTAGAATACAACACTTATTTACCAACCTTCGGGTGGGATGTGAAAGGTCGAGACCAAGCTCCATTCAGGTTCCAATTACCATAAGTTTCAAGATTAACTAAATCTATCTCTTGTGGCACATAATTCTCAGCAATTGAATAGTACTTTCCTCCATGCTCAAAAACATTGGTGTTGCTCATAATTTTGTTGACTTCCCCAAATCTCAGCTGCCACAGTTGAAGAATGAAATCAGTCGGAAAACAAACTGATACCCTTAACATTGAGGTTTCAGTGCTTTATAAGTTATTCCCCCTTTACTGATACACATAACAATATTTTGCCATACACAACAAGTACACATAGTTTGATGCGTATTGTACAGCTTGGTTATGCTATGCTACTTATGCTTATGCATAAGATTCTTGTAGTTTGATGTGTATATATCACTTCCTATTTTAAAATAACTATCATTCTGGGTCGGGTCAAGACTTGCAACTTTAAGTTACTTTCTAATTAAGAAGCAATGAATCACATCTTTAAAATCTTCTGGTTCTAGATTTTTTTTTGTAAACCGGACAAACTGATTTCAGTAGCTTGTAAGTAACATGTCACTGAAAATCTCTCCCATTGATACGTATTGACGTGTTTCCAGAAAAATTTCAGTTAGTGTTAAATTTAGGTGATGCCCGAATATGGGAAGTTCTAATCCAGCTGGGATCCTACCATGTTGAAAAATGACGAAGCCAGTGCAGCTACGGGATCTCCTTCTACAACAGGAAGAAAACAAGGTCTCTTCCTTTCACGTTCCATTTTATATGTTTCTGTTTCCACAAATCGGTTGTTGTAGGAAAAGGTCCAATTTCCTTCTGCATCTTTGGTGAAATACAGAGCATGAAGCATCCCTTCTCCTTCAATCCATATGCTGTCTGTTTTTCCAAACACCGATACTGTAGATTTTAAACCTCCAAACAGAGGATTTGAACCTGCGTACGATTCCATAATTTCAGGATTATGTTTGGACGAGGTATAATCAATCAGTTTGGGATCATTGAGTGAGTTTTTCTCAAAGCAGTAGTGGACCGAGGTTTTCTAACCAAAGCTCGACCATCAAAAATGTTTTCTGAGTATATTGTGCTACCATTCCAAATTTTATTTATATTCACTACAAAAGGCTACCCAAAGCAGCCAATATTTACTGCCTCAAAGTCACAAAATCTTAATACCTCTTATTTATTATGCAGATAATTTGTTTCATGCTGTGCTGTATATGACCTGGTTTTGTTCATGTATCTGCTCGTTGTTTTGATTTTGTGCAAAAAGACAATCATATAAAATTAAATATACTAGTTTATGTATTTTCCAGTATTTTGTTAATTTCCTCAGAAATTGATAGTGCCTAGCTTCTCTTATATCTATAACCTTTGCTTCAAGTAATTTACTAACTTTGAAAACTTTAAAACTCGTATTATTAAAGAAACTATCGAAATGGATATTGATTGAAAAAAAGAAGAAGCAATCACCATTTCTAACGTAAACACCCTCTGGAAAATCTTCGGGAATCTCCCCATGACTACAATTAACTTTTACAGGCTCTCCAATTTCGTCAACTGGGGCAAAGTTTGCCTGCAAATAGATAATTGTACGTGACAAAGTAAACTTGTTAAATTTTTCTAGAGAAGGCAATACTATACGTACAGTTGCTGAAGAGTATGGCAGCTGAAAGAGAGAATTGAAAAGCAGCATTTAGGAAGGAGAAGAGAAAGGGAAAAATTAAGACGCAGGCTAGGCAGGCAGTTTAGTCATGAAACAAGCATTTTAAGATAGAATTATATAGAAGTAAGATAGGTGTTTGAAGGTATATACGTATTGAGTTATATCTTGCATAAACATAATATCTTGGCGACTTTATTTGGGTGAGATTTCCTCATCCTTCACCAAGAAAATTGGAAGAGATCGAGATCGATTGAGGCACATTGCAAGATTTCATTGTTCTTGATGCATGGGTTTCTTGAGTTGTACTACCTTTTTTCTTTCCAAACAGCAAGCGTTATTCATAGATTAGCAAGAACTGACATATATACGTACCTGTGACGGAAACATGGGTTGATCGACAAATTGAAAGATGGAATCCACAAGGGTGTTGAATATTGCCAAAGGAGCCATCTTGATAGCTTTACTAGCTTCAGTTTTGAGAGTTGCTATTGCCATTTCTGGTATCATGGGCTGCTTGACAGGGGAAAACAGTACAAACAACAAAAACATAATCATTAACGCCTTAAGAATTTAACCAAAGCTTAATGAAAGCACAAAACTTAATTTCCTGCCAATTTTAAAATCCTTAAGTTCTTGAGCTGCCATTTTTGGTTTCTTTGGGAACTCGAATCAGGCGATTAAACTTTGTTGATGACAAGAAAAAATATAACTCAAAATTTAACTTTGAATTTCTGAGTTTGATACCTTTACTACAGCACTTGAGAGTGCAGTCTTGAGATATCCAACTGCAAAGCCAACGGGACGATTATTGGTCGAACATTTGACACCGGAAAGGATACATGTTGTAGTTGCCATCTCTCTCTACAGAGATCAATGTCTCTCCCTCTATATATACTAGCTTATTATTATTATTATGACCCATGTGATACACCGCCGATTGCATATGGCAATAAGGCCTATGCCAATAACACACTCAAATCCTTACTTCTTGGACTGTTACATCAGCGTCACATCATTTTCCATCATTTTCCACTTTCAGAATATTCTAAAAATTTCACCCTAACACTAATACCACCATCCTCACTAAATCCTCAACTTCCTAATGCCACATCATCATCACATCATTTTCATTTATTTAAAACACAAAATTAAAGAAAACAACATTACATTAATTAAAATTACAAATCCTAAAATAATAATAAAAAAAACAAATCGACAAAATTAAAGAAAAAAACATTACAACTCCTAAAATAAATATAAAAAAAACATTACATTAATGGAATTAGACGCATGCCCGCGCGATGCGGCGGCAATGATGGTAGCGACGGCGGTCTGGTGGCTGCGGTGGTGGCTGCGGCAGTGGCGATGGTGGCTACGGCGGTGGCGACGGTGGTGGTGTGGTTATTAATGTAAAAGGGTTAGTGTAGTTATTTTAAGGGTTGACGGATCTATGTTGTAAATTATTTCATTAAGGGTATTATAGGTATATTAGATGGAGATGTTTAAATTAGTGAATAAAGTAAAGGGTAAAATAGGAAAATTGCCTGCTTTTTTGAGAAAAAAGAAAGGGGGTTATTCCTTTTATATAGGAGTAAAGATAAGGTTATAATTATATAAAGAGTAATCTACACGGATGACCCATGTGGTTTGCACGAATTTAATTAATCGTTCTTAATTTTTTTAAAGTGGACTTGTTTAAGTTATATTTTTAACACAAAGATTTTATTAGCTTATGTCAAACCTGACAACTTGAAAAGTATGAAATTGGCCAACTGGCTATGGTTCAATTCTGTTTAACGATTTAATGAACAATTCTAAGCTGCATAGAATTAATAAAAGTTACATTTATAAGTTTTTACAATAATAAACTAAAAGTAATGAAATTATCAAATTAATGTCCTTATATAATAAATTACAAGAACGGTACCTGGTGTTATGACGAAATTACATTGGTAGTACCCTGCAATTAAAAATTACCTGAGACACACCCAGGGTTTGCAAAAATGCACGCTCACCATACTTCCCTCTAACGGAGCCTAACGGATCGTTAATTTTAGTCATGTACAGCTCACATGCGAGAGTATATTTGTCTTTTACACGTCTTTACCACTATTCTCCCCCTTATCTTCATCCCTGCTATTAATAAATCTGGAATTTGAATTCTTAATTCCAAGCTAGGGTTTCAAAACCCCCCAAATCCAAACAAAATTCAAATACAAATACTACACAAATCAAATAGACTCGTAGGTTTTAATTGATTGAAAAGAATGAAAAGTAGGCATGAGGTGGATATATTTTCCAAAATAAAATACTGCACCAAATCTGAAAAATAAAATAAAATAAAGAAAGTATAAACTAAAAATGGCAAATGAAAAACAAAACAGTGGGAGCTCTAGAGAGCAATTCACGGTTAGTTTCATTCATTTATCATACAAAATACAAATACATACATCCCTACAAACACTCTCAATTTCCCCCTTTTTCTTTCTTTGTCTTCAACTCATATACACTCACGATATATAATTCCAGTTTGGATAGATTTATGGATTAGATTCAGATCGTATATATAATCATAGAATCGGATACTCATTTGATTAAATTGTTCAAAAAGTGTAAAAAGATTCAAACTTTGTTTGATTATGATGTCTGGGTTATGGAGATGGAAAAAGATTCAAGATTTTGCAAGAATTTCAGCTTTGTATGCATTTCAGTCCATACATTCGTCGCCGGACGTTGACTGGAATTCAGGCAAGGTTGGTGACCGGTGGTTGTGGCGGTGGGGATGATGGGAGAACTACGACGGTGACACGTAGGATTAGAGCTGAAGCTAATTGCCCTAGGTGTTCTAAACAGATGAATCTTGTGTTTTCGAATAATGGGCAGTTAATTCCGCCGGTGGGTTCTGATGAACCGGAGGTGGTGCCACCGGAGATGGGTTCTGATGGGAACCGGAAATCGGGTTATCGGGCTGTTAATCTTTGTCCGAATTGTAATACTGCTTATTATTTTAGGCCTTATAAGATGGTTCCGTTGCAAGGTAGGTTTGTCGAAATTGGTAGGGTTAAGAATAGTAATAAGAGACAAGGTGGTCACAATAATGTTAATGATGAGGGTGAGGATGTTTATGGGAATAAGATTCGAGCTTCATTTTGGGAAACTTTGAGGTCTTATGGTGCTGAACCACCTGAGAATTGGACGAATGGTAATAATAATAATAATAATGGGCTTGCAGTGCATACTCCGCCCGGGCCTCCGTTTGCCCCTGGAGTTAATGTGGTACGTGCAGGCGGTCCTGGTGGTCCGGGCGGTGGGGGTGCAGGTGGAGATGGGAATGGTGGAGAGAAGAATGGGTGGGGTGGGTCGAATTTGGGCAAGAATTTGCCTACTCCTAAGGAAATTTGTGAGGGACTTGATAAGTTTGTTATCGGTCAACAACGTGCCAAAAAGGTTTCAACTTTTAGATCTTTTGCTTATATGGATTGATGTTAATGTCTTATGATCATTTCTTTATGTGATGTGAAGTTTTAGTTCAACATTGTTCCTTGTTTCTTTATGTCCATTGAATTGGTTTCCAATTTTGTATATAGGTGCTTTCGGTGGCTGTTTATAACCATTACAAAAGGATATATCATGGTTCCTTGCAGAAAGATCTGGAAAAATCTAAGACCGAAGATGATGACGATAATGTAGATTTAGAAAAAAGCAATGTACTTCTAATGGGTCCAACTGGCTCGGGTATGATCATGAAGATGTCTTATTGTCGCTACGTAGTTAAACGTTTGAATTTTATTGTTCATAGTTTATATTTCTTTTGATTTATCTTCTTTTTTGCTGTAGTAGTTAGCTTACAACTTTTGTGAAACAGGGAAGACATTACTTGCAAAGACTCTAGCTCGTTTCGTCAATGTTCCCTTTGTTATTGCTGATGCAACAACGTTGACACAGGTCAGTTATGCTCAAATTTCATACTATAAGATATTTAATATGAATGACATTTCATGGAGATATGAGAGGTGCAATTTGTCCATTATGACATTGATCATCAAATTACCGTGAAGAATGGGATTATGTTGTTATTTCAGTCTATTTTATGAATTCCTCTCATTATAAAGTTGACTTAATGTATTCTAATCAACTGAAAGCGGTTCATTTTTCTATATTATGCAGGCTGGTTATGTTGGTGATGACGTTGAATCTATATTGCACAAGCTACTTACGGTACAGTTTATATGTTGTCATGTTGATTATGTGATTGCTTCTTATTAAGTGACAATTTTTATGTTGATCCAAAAGTTGAGAATCACCACTTCATTATCTAGTTTTTGCACAAATGTCTTCGTTTTTATTAAAGTAACGAAAACCTTAGCCATAAGGTTTGTAAGATTGTGAATTCTATATCAAAAATAAATTACTTTCTTGCTATTTTTGATCGACAACTTGTATGAGTTAGATTTAAGGGTCACTATGTATATTTTTCTTGTTGGAAGGTATTATCTACTTTTTGGCTTTCTGTTATTTACTTATGTAGATTCATGTCGTATTCTGTATTTTTATGCTTACAACCGTAGTTTATCTGATGAAATTGTTGGTTATTATGTTTATGACTATCATATATATCTTGATAACCTTACAAGCTTATAATATAAGGTTTTCATTTGTTTTAAAGGTTGCTGAATTCAATGTTCAAGCAGCACAACAGGGGATGGTTTATATTGATGAAGTTGACAAGATAACCAAAAAGGTAATTTTGGTTTAATCTTCAGTCATTTCTGCCAATTATTTTGTTTTTGCATGCTTCCTGATCCGACAAACTTTCATTTGCTTTTATTAATAGGCCGAGAGCCTAAACATTAGCAGGGATGTCTCTGGTGAGGGTGTTCAGCAAGCTCTACTTAAGATGCTGGAAGGAACTGTAAGTAAATATACTTGTGATACATTACCAAACTATGAAGTGTGAATCTGATATTTTCACATGTACACTATTGCTATCGGTATCCATTGATTTACAAGATTTAAAGGATGATACTTTTTGGTTGGTGATGGTAAATATTTCATTATCTACTTCTGACATGTATGATGTATGTTCCAACTGATGTTATTATATCTTCTGCAGATAGTGAATGTGCCTGAAAAGGGGGCCAGGAAGCATCCTCGAGGCGATAACATTCAGGTACATCCCGGAATATTATGATTATGTTGCCCATTTTTTGATTTCGTCTTATTATAGTCCTTTTAAGTGTTTTCTCACAAAGAATGTAATGGTATGTCGTATACGCATATTAAAAATTTGTTTATTCTAAATTGAGTGAGCCATATATCCAGCAAGTTATTGCTCTAAAATGTACTCACACACTTGCAGATAGATACAAAGGACATCCTTTTTATTTGTGGCGGTGCATTTATTGATCTGGAAAAAACTATATCTGAGAGGTGAACCCCTGCTGTTTATGTTGTTTCGTTTTATATATTGTTTTTGGTAATTAAGTTTTCAAAAGATCTAAATATTAATGTTTATTTCAGACGGCAGGACTCGTCAATAGGTTTTGGAGCACCTATTCGTGCTAACATGAGAAACGGTGCACTCACAAATGCTGCAGTTACATCATCATTACTTGAATCTGTAAGCATCCTTGTCTTGGAATATTTTGTTCTTACGTTTACTATTTTGAATGTCACCAGCCAGTATTCATTACTGCTTTCCTTTTTCTCTCTATAATTTCAGGTTGAGAGTAGTGATCTTATAGCTTATGGACTCATACCTGAGTTCATAGGACGATTTCCCATTTTAGTTAGTTTGTCGGCTTTAACTGAAGATCAACTTGTTGAGGTATGCTCTGTGATAATTGTGACTTCAATTCTCGTGGTAGTTTGGATGTAGCCGATTCTTTTGATGAGCCACTGAGACTTTTGTTGCAATTAGAGGTGGCAATTTTTCTTAAAAAACGGGTAAAACCCAAAGTATAGCTATGCAAACGAGTCAAATCAATCCAACGGGCTGAAATTCTCCCGAAGTGTATCTTCAATGGATACAACCCTTCTAAATTGTTCATTCAAAAAAGTACATTATTTTGGTACTAATATGGTTTCTCGTATTACTTAGATTATTACCTATCAATAATCAAACTAATGAATAGCAACAATTACCTATAATATCAACAATCAAACTAATGAATAGTAACAATAGGATTCCCATTTTCGAACTTCAAGTTTTTCTTCTTTCCATTTTTGACCTATAATTTTTGTATATTATATCCAACTATTAGGAATTTCATTGTTCAGCAAATAACATTGTCAACCTATCTGACCCGAACCATCCACCCGTAGAATAGTTTACCTATTTTGATCTGTTACTCAACCATCAAATGCCCATTTTGCAATCTATAGTTTTTATGTAATGCTCCAATCTTAGAAGTAAAGTTGGTAATTTTATTTGTATGACAGGTCCTCATGCAACCTAAAAACGCTCTAGGGAAGCAATACAAGAAATTGTTTCAGATGAATGATGTAAGCACTTTATTCACTTAAATTAGTTTGACTTGTGTCTTGCTGATTCTCATGGAGCTCTATGGTGAACTTTAGGTCAAACTACATTTCTCAGAAAAAGCACAACGAATAATTGCTCAAAAAGCAATGGCCAAGAACACTGGTGCTAGAGGGTTAAGAGCCATACTTGAAACTCTTCTAACCGACTCTATGTACGAGGTATGTGCATCTTTTTGGTTATGTATGACGTATGCGTGTCTTTTTAGTTATGTATGAGGTATGCGTGTCTTTTTAGTTATGTACACACATCTGTCAACTTAACGGGCATTGAATTCATTCATGTTCCTCTTATAAATTCAGATTCCAGATGCCAAGACGGGAAAGGATAGAGTGGATGCCGTTGTGATTGATGAGGAATCAGTTGGCTCAGTAGACTCGTTTGGATGTGGCGGAAAAATACTTCGAGGGGATGGTGCATTAGAAAATTATCTTGCACTGGCGAGGGCTAAAGAACAACCGGTATGAAATTTACACTTCTTTTTTTGTTTTATCTTGTACCTAGAAGTGGCAAAGTTGGCAGGTGGGGCGGGTTAGGTACAAGATCAAACAGGTTTGCGATAAAACGGGTAATATTTGGCATAGGTCTGGTTGGGTTATCTTGAACACTTTTTGTCCAATTGTTTTTTTATTTTATTTTATATTGATTCATTATAAATGACTTGTGCAATATATCATTATAAAAGTGATATTATTACAATAATACTCTAATGTTAAAATACAATGATTTAGAAGGCCTGATGCACTAAAAAAGCATTTTGGTTAACTTTTGATGTGTACAACATATTTGGCAAAAATAGTGTTGCATTTTTAAGAACTTCTGAATAGTATTATTAGAAGTTTATAGCTTCTTCTCTTATAGCACTGTCTCACATGCCATCCTGCATGTTTCTTTGTAAGCTAGTTTTTTTTTACTTTATCCACTTGACCCTATAACATTACCCAAATCGACCCATAAGCCAGTAAATGGAGATTAATTCTACTCTTACCATCAATACATCCTGATCTGTCTGAAGAGTGTTTTTCTTGGGCTAATGTTTCTGAAAATGAACTTTTGTTGTGGCGAATGCAGCAGGAAATTGACGGGGAAGGCGAAGAAGAGACCTCATCAAAAGCCATGAGCATGTAACATTAGAAGTACTACACCTAAATTTAACCTTTTTTTCTCATTTATTTGCTGCATTGTAAAAAACCCGCTCGGTGTAATTATACCTCAATGTACAACATAATAGCACCCGATTCGGGTTTTGGCCTATAGAGATGAAAGAAAAGTAATGAAAAAGAGGTGGTGACAAAGAGTAACAGAGGAAAATGTAACACTATTGATATGTACATTGTACAAATAAGCTTTGCAAATGAAGGATTGGCCGATTTTATATACGCCATCTTATAAGTTGCATGTCATAACCCATGTTTGTTATATACTTATATATATATATAAATTTCATTGTTTCCTTTTATTTTAGTTTTTTTTTAATCGTTTAAGTTAAATGTAACACTCCATTTTATGTTTTCCTATCGACATTATATGTTATACCTAAATTATTAGGTTTGTGACCCAATTGATAGAAAATAGAGGAACCCTATATAAAGTGATGATTTTAAATTGTAAATGAAGTTAACTTATACTATTATATAAAACAAATCCCCCACACCCACCCCACACACACACACCTTTTTTTCCCCTCAAAAAAGCAATTGATGTACCCAAATTACATCTCTCTTTTATTCACTAACTTGATTATTTTCTACGCGAGATAAACATATTAAGTTTTCATAATAACATAATTAGTAGTTATAGATAATGTATATTGAAAAATAGTGATATTATTACTCAAAAAGTGTTTTATATCGAAGATGGTTAGTGGGATGTGTATGTTATATATTTGTATAATGATAATATAAAGTTAAATACCGATATTACTTATTGAAAAATGATGATATTATTATTATTTGAAATTGGTTTTTATTGTATATGGTTC
>JAOEHQ010000744.1:0-19490 GCA_025447715.1 Asclepias incarnata
TGTTATGAAAAAAAACAAAAAAAAAAAAAAAAAAAAAAAAAATTGATTGTGTGATTTTCTTTCATTTTTTCCAAAAATTATTCTTTCCTTTTAAAAAAAAATATGTGTAGTGTATATATATGTATGTGTGTGACTGTGTGTGATTTTCTTTCCTTTTTTTTTTTAAATATGTGTGATATATATATATATATATATATATAAATATGTGTGTGTGTGTTGTGTGACTATGTGTTGTGTATTGTCTGCAAAGGAAGAAAAAAGGTAAAGTTGTGTGAGTTGTGTGTGTTGTTTAGTGTATATATATATATATATATATATATTTTTTAATATGTGTGACTGTAGTGTATATATATATATATATATATATATATCTTTAATATGCCTTTGACCGTGTGGGTGTGTGTGTGTTGTGTGAACCGTGTGTTATTTACTCTTTTGTCTTATTTTTTTCTATATAATAATTATAAATATATATGTAATGTGATTTTTTTTTAAATTAGTAGAATGTTGTATTTTGTTTAAATAGATGTGTATTTTATTTTTTTATATTTAATTTTGTGGTAAAATAAAATGGAAATAATAAAAAAGTCGAGGATGAGGTGAGGATAAGGATATGATAGGAGGGGGTGTTCTTCGATGTGTCTTGTAAAAAGAAAACTTATGTGGCAATAAAGATGAGAGGAAGATAGTATCATGATATGGAGAGGCCTAATGAATGCTATGATGTTCAAAACTTTGATGCTTGTAATTCCACCAACAAGCATCTCTCTAACCACATTCAAGAGAGGTTAACAAATTGGTATGTTAGGTAACAAAAATATGATTGCTTTGTCAGATACGATCGTAGATTTTTTTTTTTTTTATACTAATTTAAAGATAATCTAATGACCAATTTACAATATACTTATAACATTCCAACTAATAAGTTTTGAAACACTAGCCAAATTCTAAAATATTGACCACAAGAACAGAATATAAAAAGGAAGATTATATGCGTATGGTATATAATTATGATTGTAAAAAAAGGACCTTAACGGGTTACCCGGGTCAACCCGAAACAAAATTTTATCAACCATAACACAAACCAAATAAAATTATATGGGTATGGTTAACCAAAAAACAAACCTAGAACCCAAATAACCCAACCTGTATAATCCAAACCCATTCGGGTCGGGTCGGGTTATTTGGATATAGCTTTTTTCAACACCCCTATGTTTTAGGATTCAAACAGGAGACTGCTGATGAAATCGGTTTTAGGCGGATTGGAGGTGTTAGAAGCCCCTTGAAGCCCCCAATAGGACCCCTAGGGGCGGTTTGAAGTTAAAAAAAATTTCTAAACGGCAAGAATCTGCCGCCCTCCTTACTCCCTTGTGTGTCTATCCATATATATATATATGTATGTATAATATTAAAATATAAAACGCCCCTTACCTCCTTACTCCACCATTCTTTTGGGCTTCTTCTCCTCTTACGCAAATGCCACATGTCGCAAGACGCTCTCCCCATCAAAACGCCTTATACCCATTAGTCTTAGAGATTTGAATTGACAAAGATTCCCTATGATACATCATGGCTGACGGTACAATGAGTTAAAGTCGTTGAGTCCCAAGTTTTGGAAACAGAATAAATAAAGTAGTTTTAAAATCTTATCCTGGATATTCAAAAATAATAAATAAATTTTAGAGTTAATTGCAAGAATTGTCCCTGTGGCTTGTTCACATTCACAATTTCCATCTCTCCTTAAGAATTTTAGTGAAATTGGTCAAAACCCATTGTTTTGTTGCATGTTTCATCCCTATGACGGATTCCATCCACTTTCAGCCGTTAAATGCTATCACGTGCCCTTCACATGAGGGCACTTTGGTCTTTTCCACAAACCAAAGAGATGATTCTTGCAATTAACTCATCCCTTTTTTAATTAATAACCTATCTATTACATTTTTTAGTTAATTTTATCATTTTTAATAACATATTAATATTTTTTTATTAATTAACATTAATACTATAAATATTTGTAAAAAAACCCAAACAAAACAAAAACAGAAAACAAAATTTAAACAAATAAAATGAAAATCATACAAATTTTTTTTCTAAATCTTACTCCACAGGTCGTTCATGTTCTTACACCATCATCAACCCCATTAATCCACCATTATCATTTATCACTTTCACCATTCGTTAACAACACCATGAAAACCAACAATATTGTCACTATCAATTATTAAACATGCATATAAACAAACATATTTTAAAAACTCACTAATAGAAATCTTTAAAAATTCTACTACTAAATCATACATATAAACAAACATATTTTGAAACTCCAAGTATTTCACTAAAAACTTTCCTAACTAACTTTCTTATCATTTGTGTGAAATTAAATGTGAAAGAATGTATTAATAATCTTTGGGATAAAAAGGAAGATGATGATGAGGGTGTCTGAGGTTTGGTCAACATAAATTAAAAATAAAAAAGATATACAATGAAAAGAGAAAGGCAGGTGGAAAAGACTAAATGGTCCTCATGTGAAGGATACGTGATAGCATTTAATGGTTGAAATCCGTTGATGAAACGTGCAACAAAACAATGGGTTTTGGACCAATTTCACTAAAATTCTTGAGGAAGGATGAATATTATAAAAGTGAACAAACCACATGAACGATATATTTAGCAATTAACTCTTAAATTTTAACTTAGACATTCTTCATAAATCCTGATTCTAATATGTTATTATACTTAGGACTTGCTAATAACTACATTAAAGTTGTCAATAAAAGAATCATATTAATTATATTATGAATTTCTTGTTAAATAAAAAATTTCAATGAATACATGTTATTTATAATTAAAAAAATTTCATTGTATTAAATATACAATCAAGTATATTAGATGAAATAAATGGCTAATGACTGACATATGGAGTGATGAGACATTCAAATTTACTTATGAGGTCGGGGGGGTTAAACTCCCACTGGGACCTCATGGAGTTTTTCTTGAAATGGTGCAACCATACCTTAGGGCTCCGACCAGGTCGGGGCTATTTGCTGTGAGTCACCCAGATAAAGTTTCGGGTTTCGTAATATGAGATTGTTTAAAAAAGATGGATATAATGAATATGATTTCTCTTGTCGAATATTTTACTTATTATCTTTTCATCAAGAAGACTTTTGAATTAAATTTTTTCGATCACAAAGGTGATTTTATAATAAAATTAACTACATAAATATCTGTGTTTTTTTGGGGGTATTGCATTTCTAACGCATATTACATACATTATATCCATCGACCTATAATACCAAAAAATCATCTCCTCTTAGTTACTTAATCTTTTAATTTTATATATACAAACGGAACGTTATGTTATGAAACTGTATATAAGTGCAATTTCCCTTCATTGACCACCCCTTTGCCACATTCAACGACCTATGTATCGTCTTCTCTCTTCTGGCTACCTTTGTCACCAATTACTTTTGGCAACATCCGTCACTTGTGTGTAATCGTGAGGTAGCAACCATCATCCACTGGTAACTAGCCACTTTATTCTTGTGCAAGTCCTCTAAATCTCCATAAGACGGGCGCCAACGGCCTCATTGGTTTCAACCGATGAGGTCGACGGTTTTTAAAGAATTGAATTGCAAAAAAGTAAGGTTAGATCAAGTGGAAAACCGTTTGTCTTTAGAGACAGATTGAGGTCAAAGGTTTGATCTCACTCGCTACAAAATAGTTGGAAGTCCTTCAGGAAGCAACCTTTGGTTGTCTACATATCATCTATCTCATATTTTATGGAAGACGGGATTGTGTACGGTTGTTACTTTGTTATAATTATGATTAAAAATTATATATATTTATCGAATGAAGGCTTACATAATCCATGGTTGAGGGCACATTTCATCTAGCTACAACAAAAGATCGAGTTGTGGTTAATTGGGACCCCAACAACTCAAATACATAACTTTTCTTAATGACTCCTCTGATCGCTTTGCCTTCTCTTCCAAGCCTCTACTTGAAGTCGCATGTGAAGACAGCTTATTAGTGTGGCCTTGATCTTTCAGTACTTCCACCAATCCAACTGTTCCGGTTGTGCTAATTCTTGAACTCATACTTTCCCTAACTTTAACTAGAAATGCCAAATGTAAATGGGTTATATTATAATTCTTTTTAAGAATTAACCATTTAAATTATGAATCCAAGTGTTTGAATATGAATGAAGGTGCTTCTTAGAGCATACGTTTAAATAGAGATTAGTAGATTAGTGGGAAACTACCTGGAATTAATATAAAAAAACAGGTTGCTATATAAAGACTTGGAAAAGCCATAGGTTATAGGATATTAATTTAATCGCCAACTATACCCTTCCACGACAATCAAACTATGATAAGTTATTTATTTTGTATTTTTATAATAATTGTAATGTAAATAATGTATAGCTAGTGGGTGTGTTGCTTCAAGGTGGGCGGCCTCGTGTGATACAAAAAAAAGGTGATAAATGATAGTGATAGTAAAAGATGAAGTAATTCATGATTGATTCTTACAAAAGAATATATAGATTAAACTTTTTAAAGATGAGTTTGATCAATTTTAACTTTCAATTTACATTATTTACTAGAATTTTATGAAGCGTAAGTTTTCTCTAGTCTACTTGAAAATGTGTTTTGTATAAATTCGGGTTATTGAAAAAATATGGGTATATAATTAAAGCTAAGCCCAAAATAGGGAGAAAATAATATTTCTTGTTATTTCTGTAAAGATGTTAAGTTTACTCTTTTAGTTAAATTCAATATTGACACTCCATTTCATTTTAAACAAAAGATTGGGATTATTAAATCAATACCCACTTCCTATCTTTTTTTAAAAATATATTATTTGATAAATCGTTAATCGTTAGATGAAACAGATTATACTGTTGCAATTCTCGTGTTCTCCTCTTCTATTAAAGTGGTCATTCGATATATTTTTGACGAACATTTTTTCCTTTTTTTAAGATCAATTTTAAAATTCACAAGCTATAATCAAATGTGATTAAACTCTAAATCACATGTGATTCAATAACAAATTTTTTTAAAACCAACCAAAAAAACTTATAATGTGATATCATAAATAATTTTAACTCTAAATATGAAATTTAACAACACACAAATGTTATATGATGTATAACAATCAAAACTCACACAAGAAAATTTCCAAATTGAACGATTTTTTCCCCATTTAGGGCAAATGTTGAAATACGTAAAAGAATATCTGTTAGCCCGCGCAATGTGACTTGAGTAAATATTTTCTATAGGTGGTATCCGACAATTTTTTATGGTGGTTTTCGGATGTGGTATAATATTTGAAAAGAAAACGTAATTTGCTACATTATCTTTTTTTGGAAAGAAAAAAATTTAGTGGAAATGTTATTTAACGTGTATTTTAAATTATCAAAAAATTTATTTGTTTTTTTATAAGACATGTTCCATAATTAAATTTTAAAAAAAATATGTTAAAATATATTAAATGAATTAATTACATAAATGAGTAAATGACAATTGTTTTTTTTTTTTTTGGGACAGATTTTGCAGTTTGACGGTAATCCCAGTTTATTAGCAGTGAATTTTGGGTGTGGCCGTGTGGAGATAAATCACAACTAGATTGATCGACAATTTGCCTAAGTATGTGATTATTGATTCCTATTCCGATATGAAATAAAAAGGAGTTCTAGCCTAAAAGAGTTCTTCATGCATGATTTCCGATCATTAAATAATAAAGTTCTCATATTTGACTGATAATATCAAATTATATAACAACTTTGTGTATATATTTTGGTCTTTTGGATTAAAATGTATTCACGGGTTTTGATGAAATGCGAGTCTTGGATTATATGAGTCGTCTTGATCAATCTGGATGTAAATCAGATATCCTTTCATCAATATGAAGATTATAAAAATCATGCATATATATTCATTTAAAGTACATTCATTCAATCTAGTTTCTATGTTCCTAGCTGCCTATATATCAAGAAGGTTGATCAATTGGGACCCCAGCAGCTCAAGTACATAACTTTTCTCAATGACTCTTCTGATTGTTCTATGCCTTTGTTGGAAGCCATGGCAGCCGGTGAAGACAACTTTCTTGTCTGGGAGATTGACCGGAGATTGGATTTCGCGTGGTGGTGAATGGCCCTGATAGTGTAGTTCCACCTTGCAAAGCCTTGATCTTTAAGTGCTTCCACCAATCCAACGGTTCCGGCCACCATCCATGCCCTGCTTGTTGAACTCATCTTGTCTTCAAACTCAAATGAAAATTGGTATTTTTGTTTTTGTTGAAAGGTTTCCTTTTGCAAGTGTTTTGATATTGAAATCTCAAAGGCGTCGGTTTATTTATATAGAGTTTTAGATGCAAAGAATCTGAACATAAACAATAATAAGCCCCAAGTTTTGTGGGATAAAAACCAGAGGTTTGAGACTTGGATGACCAATGGTTTTAGCAATGGACAATGTCAATAATGCCCTTTGATATCACAAGTGATGTGGGTTATGAAAAATAGTAGAAGGGTACCGCGTAATGCGGCAACGGTAGCGACTGGTGGTGGTGGTGGTGGTGACGGCGTTGAGTTGTATAGGTAATTGATGTAAAGGGGTTAGTGAAGATATTTCAGAAGATAAGAAACTGATGGTGTAATTTAATCATTAAGGGTAGTATGATAAAATTGCATATCCCAAAATTATGATTTTTAACAAGAGACTGTAATCATTATATAGTAATATAGATAAATCCTCCTAATAAACTTTTTAAAAAAAAACCACCTTAGGAATTTAGGATACATGTGTAGTGATCTTGCCTTATGATACATGTATAGTAATGTTGATGTTAAAATGATTATTAGAAGAATTTATCATTTTCCTTTAAGTATAGTATTGAATTATTATTTTTATCGGGAAAGTGATATTGGTACTATCCAATTTAATAAAGTTACAACACAATATAACTTTTACATGATACTATACAAACATATAATGCATAGATGTGTAAATCAATAAACTTTTATGATATCATTATCAATTCCTTTTTTATATGAATATTATAAAAGAGGAGGAACCCCCTTCCCTTTTTCTTAAAAAAACCTACTGAACTTTCCAAACTACCTCTATTATTTATTAAAAAATTTAAATATCTCCACCTAATATAC
Organism: Asclepias incarnata; assembly: GCA_025447715.1. NCBI lineage: Eukaryota > Viridiplantae > Streptophyta > Magnoliopsida > Gentianales > Apocynaceae > Asclepias > Asclepias incarnata. The sequence continues at coordinate 7,166 of JAOEHQ010000744.1, forward strand.
CTATAATACCCTTAATGAAATTATTTACAATATATATCCCTCAACTCTTAAATTAACTATTATTTACAACACACATCCCCCAACCCTTAAAATAACTACACTACCCCTTTTACAACAATTATTTTTACATTAATAAACACACCGCTACCGCTGCTGCCGCTGCCGCTGCCGCCTCCCCCACACCCCCACCACCCGTTGTTGCCCTCACCACCACCCGTCGCCGCAATTACCACAACGTCACCGCTATCACCACCACTGCTACCACCATCGCTGCCGTATCGTGCGAGCTTCCGTCTAGTTATAAAAGAAGTTGTATGAGACGGGCGGCTATTATAAATCAGGACAAAAATAAATCCACTGAGCCTACAAGAGCATTCATTTAAGAAATCCTTCGCAAAATTATAGTACTTTTCCTTTGAGGATGCTTAATCAAAAGTTTAGAACATTGTTTTTACAAACTACGAATTATATAGGAAGAGTTATTATAGGTTACTAGCACGGTACTCGTGCAATGCGGCGGCGGTATGGTGGAGGCGGCGACCAGTGGTGATGGCGGCGACTGGTAGTAGTGGCGGCGACTGTTAATGGTGGTGGCGGCGTCGAGTGGTGTAGGTATTTATTTTAAAGGAGGTAATGGAGATATTTGTAAAGATAAGGGACTGGTGGTGTAATTTATTCATTAAGGGCAATTTAGACAATTTGCATGTCTTAAAAGAGTAATATTCAACAAGGGGGCTATAATCTTTAATAGGGAGTATAGATAAAGGCTCAAGAAGAATGTATGTAAATATTTATACAGTTTAAGTACTAATTAATTAAGGTAAATTATAATATAATAAATACTAATAACAAAATAAAATAAAAATATCATTTTAAATAAATGCAAGTAACATTACACCAAACATGCATATTAAAAATTTATCAATCAACTTAATAGCTTAATCTATAATTTTTTTTAATTAAAATATTCACATTCAAGTTAATAAATAATTAATTTGATTTATTAAGTTGTGATTTTTATAAAAATATAAAAATAGGTGGGTTTTTTTTTTTTTTTTATAATCATGAGTCAGGTTTTTATTTCATTAATTTTCATTATCTGACAATATCAACTTGATAGATCAAAAATTTTCATTATCTGATTACATCAACTCAAATTACTTAAAATGATACTCGGTGTCTCGGTACTAAAAAAGAGCCAGGTAGGCACTTTTAGTTTTTGTAATGATAAATGCATACAGATACTTGTAATTAGCAAAGCAAAAGCATATAATCAAAGATCACTAATCGATCAGTATCATGGAGAGAAAATAAGGTTCTTAATAGGAAATGATAAATCTATCAATTAATTTAGTACAAGGTACTACTTTTACAGCAGATTATATGTATAAATCAGTAATGCATATATGAGTTATATGGATCAAGAAATATATATTAAAGATAATAAAAAGTTGAGTCTCAAAACAGTTGAAATTTATGTGATGATAATGGAACTTGCTTCTGATAAACGTTAAGGTTACATCATTAATATTTGCATATACATTTACAGAGAGTTTCTACTTTCAACATATCTAGCGCTAGCTAACCGCATATAACAATTACAAACAAAATGATCAACTGGGACCCCAACAATTCAAGTAAATAACTTTTTTAAGCGAATCCTCTGATTGATCTATGCCTCTGCTAGAAGCCATGGCCGCTGGTGAAGCTGACAACTTTCTTGTCTGGGAGATTGACCGGAGATTGGACTTGGTGTGGTGGTGAATGGCCCTGAAGGTGTAGTTCCACCTTGCAAAGCCTTGATCTTTAAGTGCTTCCACCAATCCAACTGTCCCGGCCACCATCCATGCCCTGCTTGTTGAACGACTCATTGTATTGTGATTGAAATTTGTGACTTTTGAAAATGATTAAGATCGATGTGTTTTAATGAAGAAACGCATGGCTTGAACGTCTCATATATAGAGAGGCAAATGATCAATCGAAATGGATACTATTAGCTGAGCACCAAGTTTTTGTAACAAAAACAGTAGGCTGACAATTGGATATGCCAATGGTTTTCAGGCAGGAAATTACCAGAATATCCTTCAGCTTCGCCATTTATCTCTTTTTAATTTAATTATTGGATAGATCGTCCGACTTTAATAAATATTTTTAAGGGAAAAATGCATTTTGAGGTACATGAATTCTCTCAATTTGGGTAAACCTTTTTTGACTCGCAAATTTTGTAATACACTACCCATAATTCTTTAATTATGGTAAAGTTGACTTGCAAATCATGAAGTTACTCTAGTATTCTCCCTACTATATAGGACTGAGCATCGGTCGGTTTGAGTCGGTTTTGGCCCAAAATCAAAACCTGAACCGATTTATTCGGTTTTTAAAAAATCAAAACCGTTGGATTCGGTTTTGGTTCGGATTGGTTTGTCGGTTTTTCAGTTCGGTTTTTGTTTCCTTTTTTTTCTTTTTTTTTTACGCTTTTAATTTATTAAGTTATAAGTTAAACATTCAATTGTTAAGAAAAAAATATAATAAAGAAACTAAAATAGACGAATGTTTTTTATTATATAATTATATCTTTTAGGTGTTAAAATTTGTATGATTTTTATAAATCAAATTGATTTTGTTATACATTTTCATCTAAAATATATACAATTGATTTTGATTTGTACACTAAAAAAACAAAAAGTTTAAATGTATTAACATATGAAACCGAAAACCGAACCGATCCATTCAGTTTTTAGAAAACGAAAACCAAACCAATGGTTTGGTTCGGTTTTCGGTTTTCCAGTTAAATTATTGTTCACCCCTACTAGTATATATACTTTTAGTAATGGATTAGTAATAAGGGTAAAATAGTTATTTGTAGATGAGTTTTATCTTAATTAAAGAATTATGGGTAGTATACTGTCTAAATTGGGGAAATCAAAAAAGGTATTTTATAAATTCACTAACAAACTTTGATCATATACAACAAGTATGTCACTGCATGTTGTACAACTGTTTAAAGCATATGTTATTGTATATGACAAAAATGTATTGTAATTTATCACCATCCATAAAAAAGTTTACCCAAAGGGTAGTGATAACACTTTTTATCCATCTACAACAATCACTGTTTAAAACAGTTGTACATTATGCAATGATATACATGTAATTGTTATAAGGTAGTGGAGGTGAATATAAGGTTGTTCCATACCTAAGCTTAGGTATGGAACACTCACATTTTTGTTTTTTAATTTATAAAATTCATGGGGCCCAGGTCATTTATTTATTATACAACAAATATTAAAAAGTTAGTATGTGAGGGGTTTCATACCTAAGCTTAGGTATGGAACAACCTTATATTCACTTTTGTCTTGTTATAAATGGATAAAAAATATTGTAGATTTATCAACATCTTTACCCAAATTGAGGATTCTTGCAAAGTATGTATCTCAAAATGAATTTTCCCCTTCTTTAATTACATATTTACATTTGTCACTTTTAGATGGAGGTTCACTTGTAGGAATATGGTAAAATATTTAATTTATTATCAGTGGCCGAAGGCAGATGCATACATTAGCATTCCATATTTCCATCGATATACACTGAATTCTTTTACATATTGTTAATTAAACAACTAAATTAGATAAGTTCCATGTTGTTGTTGTTGTTTTTTGATATTCTATTGAAATGACTAGTAACTACACATCTAATCAAAGTTAAACATCGCATAATGAGTCATCAGATTTCTTTTAAAATTTTAGTGTAATTAGTCATTATATTTTATAAGGGTTAAGAGATACTGAATGTGTGCTCGTATAAAACAATGTACGTTAGTACGTACGGGACCAAAATAACTTGGTTCAAAGGGGTCGTATCTCCTTACAGGGTTTCAGTTTTTAACTGTCACGTTAACTTTCACACAGACCTATTACAATGAACACTTTTACCTCCAACCATTCACGTTGAAACCTTAAAATTATAACCCCCCTTTTTAATTATAAGAATACACTTTTATCTTACTTTTTACACACAAAAAAAACAACAACTTCCACGCCGAACTTTCTAACGCGAATTCTTTCACTTTGAAGCACTCGACGCGAAAGGTCGATGTGAATGGGTAACACCGGCTTTTACATTGAAGATTGGAGATGTTCTACGATGGACGGCTGTTGTAAAACAGGACAGAAGTAAAACTACTAAGCCTACAAGAGTATTCATTTAACTATTTAAGAATTAATCCTTGGCAAAATTACTCTTTTCATTTTAAGGTTGTTGTTTATCTTCTCATTGTAACTTAATTTGACTCAAAAGTGTAATTCACGTTCGCAAAAAAAATAATATACTCATATATGATTGACTAATGTTTACCATTAGTTATAATTAGTATAGTTTTTTTTTGCTTGGTAGAGAATATTTATGTATCTAATGATTATATATTAGGTGTGGTTTGGTTGTACGTATAATTAAAAAATAAATAAATAAAACTAATCTGAAATTACCATGAGTTATCTGTGGCGTTCTAAAATCACAGCACAATAAAAGGCGCCAAACCTTTCCATTTTGGGGCATTTCTAATGGAATCACTAGGCGGAGGCTTGCCGGGAAATTCTGTTAGGCATGAGACATTTACGACAGCTTTACAAACCGTTAACAAGGAAACAACATTAACATCTATACGTCCCACGGATACAGAACATGTAATTGTTTCTAGCCAAGATCTTTTAACCGAAATATTTAACAGGTTACCCGTGATTTCAGTCATTCGGTTAATGTCCGTATCCAAACAATGGTACTTATTCATCAAAAGCTCTAGCTATTCCCAAAACCCTGATCCTGGTCCACCTAGCGGTTTGTTTTTTGAAGGTTGGGATGCTCGTTATAAGTATCGTTACGTGGGATTAGATATTGAGAATTCCATCACTAGACCTCCATTTACCACCTTATGTTTTGACTCGGGTGCTATAAAGATATTACAATCTTGCAATGGATTACTCCTTTGTGCGAACGATTTTCAAAAGTATTATGTGTATAACCCGACAACCAATAGGTTTAACACGCTACCAAAATTTAATAATCATAATCCTGATAGCACTTGTTGTATGACATTAGCTTTTGATCCTTCAATATCATCCGGATACAAAGTTGTATGTAGTTATCTGTATAGAGTTATGATGATAGAGATTTACTCTTCTAAAACGGGCAAATGGAAGGTTTTGAATGAATGTATGGATGATTTGATGGATATTGAGCGTGGTGTGTATGGACACAATGCTATTCATTGGATGAGTTTTCCAAATCGGCTTGTTTATTTGAAGTTAGATGAGGAGTTGCTTCGTTATATTGACATAGATACACCTGATACTACGATATATGGTACAATACTTGATGAATTTTTAGCCGAGTCACGTGATGGTATGCTTCTTGTTGTGCGTTGTTGTAGGTTTTGGAGGTTAAATGTTTATGAGATAAAGAAAGATTATTCTGAATGGTCTATTAAGTATCATGTTGATCTTGAAGAGGTTATTAGGGTATATCCGAAAATGATGACCCGTCTTGGGCTTCATTTTCTTGTTCAATCTCTTGTGTTGGGAGGAAGAGAGGAGGATTCTTTTATAGTCTTGGAACTTCCAGGGAAACTTATACAATACAAGTTTGTGCTAAACACTATTACCCAGTTATGTGATTTTACCAATGAAATTCGTCGGATTACTCAAGGCGGGTTCTTTCCAAAGACTATCTTCCAGCTCTCTGATTTTACACCCGAGAATCGTCGATTTATCAATGGAAATTGTTTTCATTTCATTCCTTCCCTGACTGCTATCTAAGGTATTATACATTTGCTATATGATATCATCAGTAGTATGGTCCTAAATTCCTACATGTACTGAAATTCATTTGTCTTATAGACCATGTATACTTTTTATTGCACGAGGGTGACTTAAATAGTCACCTCTCAATGTCTATGAGGGGACTTGGACCCACAACATTTCGTAGGTATGTACGCTTTTGATGGCATCGGCTATCACCTGAGAAAGTAGTGGTTACTTTTGTGAGTTGGCGATATCGATGGTATTGTAAGGGCTATGATGCAAGTAATTTTTTCGAAAGATGTGATACGTTGTCTTAACCAAGTCTGTACTAGAGAGTCCCCGCGCAAAATAGATCCCCAATTTAAACTCTTGTGTTTTGTAAGAAGTCATTGTTTGTATCTTTTGTACGTGTAGATAACGTGGAAAGTTAATGGAGATATTTAATATTATTAATTATATGAATTTAGATAAGTTAAGTCTTTTGAATGACAAACATGAGTTAAAATCACAAAATTATATACGGTAGGAAATGAAACATATCTAATGTGAGTATGTGACTGATGGGCCACGACATTAAAGTAATGTTAGTTTTCCATGGTATAGGCCAAGTGCCCAAGTCTACGATATTCTTGTTTGTACGCCTCTTATTGAACTACATTTGGTTTTGTTTTGTTGTCCACGTTTGGGCCCTTGGTTATCCATGGTATAGTATAGGCCAAGTCGGCAAGTCCACGATACGATATCCTTTTATGGTTTCATTCTTTCAATAATAAAAAATAATGATGTATAAGTCTAACATTCATAAGTTTAATTAAACAAGTCTAAGACACATGGTTTACACTTTTTTTGTTTCATCATATTTACCTTCAATCTTATCATGTGCCTTGATATCCTTTTTAAACATGTTTGAGTTTATGGATTTTAGTTATATGTATCATTTTTGATATTAAAGGAAAAACGAACAAACATTGATTTATGGTTTTAATTAGTGTAAATCAAAGTCATCCAGTGTATTTAATTATAGTTGACAATGTTAATTATATTTTTTTGAACTTATTATTTTCTCATAACCATCATTTATTTATGTCGTTTAATTTTGAAAATAAAGAAAACCACTTGAAATATTATTTACGGACAAAATAATATATAGACTTGAAAATATTGATGATCAAGCTAACCGTGCTATTAGATCTTTAAATGGTTAAATTGGAAAATGGAGGTGATATACGTATCAAGAATTTTAATTTAACTAATATACAACTTCAACATCAAACTATATAAGTCCGTGATGTATTATGATTGATGAATAAAATATATTTCTTTTTTTTGGATGGCTAACAAACATACTTTATTATTTATTAATCAGGGTAATCCCTTTTACCCTACTTTATTATTTATTTACATGCTAGTACATAAAATATTTACAGTAAGGGAAAAAACTAAAACATACAACACCATTGGACAATTACAATCATAATAAAATATATTCTAATAAATATATCATCTCTCATTGAAAAACTTTAAGTAATTAGTGTCAAGCCCGTGAATATCATTAGTGTGAAGCCCGTGAATATCAAGTAATTAGTGTCAAGCCCGTGAATAGGTGGTTGGTATTTGGTAACGGTGGTATAATTCTTTAGTTTTGAACGAAATATACAGGAAACTGCAATCAATAAACAAATGTGTGTGGCTGTAGTTTAGTGGTAAGAATTCCACGTTGTGGCCGTGGAGACCTGGGCTCGAATCCCAGCAGCCACATTATTTTTTTCTCTCTATTTTTTTGCTGCAACTTTAATCATGTCATGCCGTGGAGGTGGAGACCATTTGTGACAAATAACTCTTTTTTTTTTATTTATTTCTATTCAAACTTTGTATAACTGCATCTTAAATTAACCAGCGGCCCATTGATTGCACATGACGAGTTGCGTCTTTACATTAACTAGCCCATTGATTGCACCACATGGCGAGTTTTCAACCGATTGAAATAAACATACCCCTTTTGGTATGTACAATGACGGGCATTCATACTATTTTTGAACATCGAATCCAAATTTAAGTTATGATGACCTACATATGCTTTTCACACAAAAATATATATAGTTATGATGGCATAAGTTTATCTAATAAATCGCATTTGTTTCTATGCGAACTTGATGAAACTCTCTTGCTAGTTTGAACTCGTATTCAACTTATAACATACTCCTCTAACAGTTATTGATTGCAAGCGGTAGAAATACTCGAAGGAGAAATTTTCCTGGATTCGTATGTTATTACTTTTATAAATAAATTCTATCAGAAATACAAGTGTAGTTGCTAGTAGATTATTATTATTTAGTTAACACTATAGTTTTAAACATTTTAGTCAAAATGAAATTAGCTTGAAAAAGTCTAAAATGCTAGAAAAGTGGTCACCATTAAATTTCGGCAAATAACCCGATGAGAGTCAATATTTACTGTTAGCAGAATAAAATATATCACCTGCTCGTTAAGAAAATTTACCAATATACAAATTTTAGAGCTAAGAAGAAGCTAATTAACTAACTCTCACCAACCACCATTCATTCGTCTACAAATTAACACGACTTTCTATCATGTCTCCTAACCCAATTTTGTTTATAAATACATCTCAATATTACAACCATCTCACCCAACTATTTCCATGGCCAATTTCACACTTATTGAAGATTGTCAAATATCACCACCTCCGGGCACCATTGGCCACCGTTCGTTACCACTCACTTTCTTCGACAACACATGGCTACTCTTCCCACCCGTCCATCATCTTTTCTTCTACGACTTCCCCCATTCTAAGTCCCATTTCATGGAAACCGTTGTTCCCAACCTTAAACACTCGTTATCGCTCACCCTTGAACATTTTTTCCCATTCGTTGGCAAATTGGTTGTATTTCCCCAACTTAATAATTCCGGCGTCATTAACAAACCAGAAATTCGACACGTAGAAGGTGATTATGTTGCACTTACTTTCGCAGAATGTAATCTTGATTTTAATGATTTGTCAGGAAATCATTCTCGAAAATGTGAAACCTTTTATCCGCTGGTACCTTCATTGGGTAACGCTGTTAAAGAAGCTAATTATGTCACAATCCCAGTTTTTTCTGTCAAAGTAACATTTTTTCCGAACACTGGTATCTCTATTGGAATGACTAATCATCATAGCCTATGTGATGCGACCACCCGGTATGGTTTCTTGAAGGTATGGACTTCAATTGCTCAATTCGGTGGAGACCACCAATCATTCTTGGTGAATGAATCTCCACCGGTGTATGATAGATTGATTAACTATCCAAAACTAGATGAAAATAAATTGAGCCAAACAAGGCTGGAAACTTTTTATCAGCCTCCGAGCCTTGTTGGTCCAACTAATAAGGTCCGGGCGACATTTGTGTTGACACGAACCAATATCAATCAATTGAAGAAACGAGTCATATCTGAACATCCAACATTAGAGTATGTATCATCTTTTACCGTAGTATGTGGCTATATTTGGAGTTGTACCGCAAAATCATTAGTCAAAATAGGAGAAAGAAAAGGGGAAGGCGAGTTAGAACAATTTATACTTACAATCGATTGTCGGTCTCGTATGGATCCACCAATTCCCGCAACCTACTTTGGCAATTGTGGTGCACCTTGTGTTGTAACCATAGAAAACGTTGTTTTATCTAGCGAAAATGGTTTTGTAATCGCTTCTAAGTTAATTGGAGAGGGGATAAACAAAATGGTGAACAATAAGGATGGAATCCTGAAAGATGTCGAAAGGTGGCATGACGCTTTCAAGATTCCAGCAAGAAAGATTGGCATTGCTGGTACTCCAAAACTCAAATTCTACGACACGGACTTTGGTTGGGGAAAGCCGAAAAAATATGAAACCATTTCAATTGACTATAACGAATCGATTTCTTTAAATGCATGCAAAGGTTCAACCCAAGATGTTGAAATTGGACTGTGCCTTCCCAGTAAGCAAATGGAGGCGTTGGCGAATATCTTTAATGATGGTTTAAAGGGTTGAATTTCATCCTAATCGTCACTTTTTTTTTTTCCCGAGTATATCATTGTTGATTATTTTCGTTCCTAGTATGCATATTGTGCGGGAATTACTCCAAAGTGTATGAGTTATAATAGTATTGATTTACTTCCCTTTGTGATAATATTGTTAACTCTCTCTTCTTTCTAATCAAATTTGATACTTTATTATATCTAATAATAATGTAACTAATTAAGCTAGTCTAGGATAATATATATGATAACTCCCTTTCATAAAGACCATTGGTAAACTTGAGAATTCATATCTGAAAAGTACTACTGCCGATACTCCTTAACTTGAAACCGATGGAAGCATCATTGGTTCAATTCCAACAAGAAGTCGTTGATTGTATCCTTATCCGGGCCAACACGATTTGCAAAGAAACATGAGTGAGTGTGACACATCTCAAAACTGCTTCTAGAGCTAATTAAATATATCCCAACATCTCATAAAACATGCAACAACTTCCTGCCCCATGCATTCCATTCTCCCAAATTAATCAAATGTAATTTTTTAAAACATGAAATCCTTACAAAGGGCCTTATATTCCAATTCACGAAATCCTTTCATACAGTTCCGAAGAAAAAAAAACAAATTCCTTCAACTATCATCATCTACAACTTACAACCCAATTATAAAAAAAAACCCAAACACCAAATCACCCCCATCCCATATTTTTCTGATCTGATGAGAAATATATATATTATTTTAACAGATGATATATGATATATACATATATCATCATCTACTTCCGATATGCAACCATAAAATACTCAACCCATCGCTCTTTTTCCGATCTACACAAATAAAAAAGGCGCCACCACCATCTTATCCGATCTGAAGTAAATTTCGACGAGAACTTCAAATCGTGTGTTGCAACTCCAACGTGAACCTGCTGCTGCTATCACTTTTTTCTCCGTTTTCTTTTATATACTTTTTATTTGTTAAAAAAAATTTTAAAGTCAAAAACCGGGTGGCTATTTCAACCAGCGGTTTACCGGTTCAACCCCGGTTTCTGGTTCAACAGATCGGTTGGTTGCACGACCGTTTCGACACCTATAATCGGACCGCTTATGTTACCGGTCCCGGTCCGGTCGTGAAAACATTGATTGTTGTTACATTTTATTTCTCATGTCTTTGAAAGCAAGCTTATTTAATATCCCCAACAACTTTGTAACTAAGCTGAAGGGCATTAATGATTTACGGCTTAGTGGCTAGATATTTTTATGTCTCCAAGAGTATTAGATTAAAACCTTTTAAGCCTTTAAGGTAGATAGAGACACAATATGAAAACGGTTAATGGATACCTTGATTAGATTGCGTCATTGTGTACAATAATTGAATCACATATATTTGTCTTATAGAGGTAACCATTTTGGGTCGAAAAGAAAGAATTCGGAATCAAACATAGAGATATCCATGTTGGACCGCGTATATCTGAACCAAACGTTCACCCTCTTTGAGTAACCAGAAGTCCTAAAATTTGTACCATTTTGGTGTAAAAGAAGAATCTTATAAAAATATGCTTATATTCATCTACAATGTATTGTACCAAATTTTTATATGAACTTTTATGCACCCAAACTTACAATTATTCATTTCATTAATTTGTAGCATTTAAAATAATTTGTAATTTCATATCAACTTAAATATTATAAACATTAATTATTATAATAGATAATTTCAATACATTATCCGGGACAACATGATTTGCAAAGAAACATGAACGATGTGGCGGCAATGATCGTAGCGGCGGCGGTGTGGTGGTGGCGGTAACAGGTGCCGGCGGAAATGGGTGGTGATAGCGGTGCCGGCGGCGGTGGTATGATTATTGATGTCGATGTAATTGCAATTTATATAAAAGGGGATAATGTATTTATTTTAGGAGTTGAAGGATAGATGTTGTAAATTATTTCATTAAGGATATTTTAAGTATATTGGTTAATTATAAAAAGAAAGCTTTTAAAATCGAGAGGTAATTTAGGTATTTCAAAGATAGAAAAGTTGAAAAATTGAGGGGGTTGTTTTTTTTATTAAGTATAGAAAGAGAGTTACAATAGTATTTTCTATTAAAAATTTTAACATTTATTACTATGTTAATTTTATAATTTATAATAATAAATTAATATTTGTTTTAACTAATTTGAATATATTTTTTACTAGTGTATATATAAAATACTTTTAATTAATTTAGTTTATTTAATTATGGATGTGCATGTTAACCTTCATTTTACCATTAATATAAATCACAATCACACCCAACATTCAAGGAAGATACAAATTTTGCTTGTTCAAATGAACTAGATTGTATCATATACATGCAAATTGAACAATGACAACCAAACCATAAGTGAGACATGATTCAACTTTACTTTTATAGTGTACTCAATCTGTAATTAATGTGTATTTATAAGACATTTGAAAAATTCAATATGTATCTAATCACCTTGGGTTTACTCTAAAAACTCTAGTATACCATATCGAATGT
>JAOEHQ010000755.1:0-19483 GCA_025447715.1 Asclepias incarnata
ATGAATGATGATGTGTCATGGGCATACTGAGTTTCAGTATGCTGGGTTGGAGGCAAAATAAGTTCAGTTTGTTGGTTTGGAACAGTTTGCTGACGTGTTGCTGAGGTGGCCGGTATGTTAGGGCATTTTGTAAAAACCATTGAAGATGACCTAAGTTTAATTAAAGAGAAGGCGTATTTAAAGTTTGGTAAAAACGATAAGTTTAATTAAAGAGTAGACGTCGATGCCGTTTGAAAAAAATAAAATAAACGTCGATGGACAATTTAAATATAAAAATTATAAAAATATATTTGTAGTAAAAAAAAAAGAAAAAAAAAAAAAAGAAGAAGCAGCAGCACATGCGGGCCGTGCACTATATTGCGTTTGGTTTTCACTCATCCTCATCTTTCCTAAAACCCTAAAACCAACACACACACAGTAAAACACACACATCATCCGCCCAACAACACACACACACACACTCCTTACACCAACTCAAAAACACACACATACACACACATCCAATATCTCTATCTTATTATTATAATAATCAAAATCAAATCAAAGATCTCAATATATATTTTCATCTTGCTGTTTGTATATCTCTAAATCATCATCATCATCATCTTTTCAGCTTGATTTGCTGCTGCTGCTGCTGATACTTTGTTCAAATGGAGCAGCCGTTATCATCACTTGCATCTTCAGTTCCAACTTCATCCACTAAAAAACGGATTCGGATCTTCAAATCCGATATTCCTTCTATTTTACTCCTCAATTCAGGTCTTCTTTCATTGCTAGTAGAAATTTTATATACTTTCACTTCACTTCAATTCGATATATATATATATATATATATATATGTATATATGTATATACACACATATGATTATATGTATGTTAATATATACACACACTGCTCACTGATTCCTATAAGTGATGTTATCGGTTTCTAATTCAAATTTATGAAATTGTGCTTGAATTTTGAGTTTTTGACTATAACACACACATACACGTGCGCACACACAAAAATATATATATATACGTATATGTATGTGTATATATAGTTTGCTAGTTTTTATAAGTGATGTTATATTGTTGTTATCTGTTTCTAATATACGAAAGCAAGCTCTTCGGATGTATTTGAAGTTAGGAACTGCAAAAGTTGATTTTGTTTGTTGTAAATTAATGTTAATATATCTATTTATTGAAAATGTAGGTTAAAATTTAACATCTGCAAAGATAATTCAGGTTATCCAGTGTTAAGTCGGAATTTAACTTGGATATATATACATATAAACAGTTTACTGGTTTTCTTTGATGTTATATTGTTATAATCGTATCGGTAGCTAATATGTGACTGCAATTTCTTTCATATGTAATTGAATTCAAGAAATGTTGATGATTTAGTATTTTGAATTTTTGATGTACAATTCAGTGTTGATATCGAAAATGTAGACTAACAGCTATTTATCTTAGAAGAAGCTTGTTTAGTTGTTTATCGTATTCTAACAATTGCGAATATTATTACTGTGTAATTTAGGTTTGTTATCTTGGAACTGATTGACAACTTATTGACACGTCTTAGTATTGATAGTTAACTTATCTTAGTAACATTTGTTGTAAGTTAGTATTGATAGTTAACTTAGAAAACGGGGGATAATAGGCTTCGTAGTTTTGTAATACTAGGTGAATTCTTTTGTTTGCTCAAAGTCATGTGACATTTACTAATAGAACAGTAGTACAATTAAGGGGGATATGAAATGTGAGGGGTAAGTCGTAGTTGAATTGAATTGGTTGAAGTCTTGATGGATGTACAGCCAATCAGCCATACAAGCAGGAAATAATGACAGTTTGATACACACCTTCATTTTGATTTATGTGGCATGGCTTTGATCAGAAGGAGGGAATAAGAAATGCTTTGGCAAGGTCACTACATGTCTAACTTATTTGTAAATATCATTACTTCTAAATTGACGTCAGATAATTAGTAACAATGATTATTATGAATTTGTATTTGCTTGTCTTAAGTGCTTGGCATGACCTGAAAAAGCTGTAAAGAATCTTTAGAAGGGTTGAGAAACTAGGTCAACATTTCCTGTTACATAAAAGACCATCTAGTTCATGCCACACACCAATGAAAGTCAACTAAGGTATTGGGTTTATGATCTATTGATCTGCCTCATCAACCCATCAATTTTTATTGTCAATCTACTGTGCAATGTCCCTACACAAGTTGTTGGACTTATCTCAAGAGGAAATGGATCATGGGAGTATGACTTAAACCATTATTTGGTCTATGATGACATGAACCATGACACAGTCGATGTAGTTTACTCAACTTAAATTGAATTTGATTTTGTGCGAATACATTAAATTTCTTTGCATTGACATGAATTGGAGGGGAAGGGTCTTTAAACTTTCTCGGGATGAACACCGGTCACCAGGTTTGGAATGAACATTAAATCAGCCCATCATATCACCAACTAGCTGTAACAACTAATTATATCTCACTCAGTGGTTAGTTGTAGAGAGATTTTAACACTTGTATTCTTTTTCAAAACTAGATGATCCCCAGTACTAGTTATGGGAACAAGCCATGGTATTTCTTTCCAATAGAAAATTAGTATCCACTGGACTGCAAAATGTTACCAAACCAATCAGATTCACAACTTGGTTTGTTTTTATAGCATTATGGTTCAGTTTATGATTTTCAACAAACCAAAAGCCAACTGTGTGTTATATGCATGTATGTGATTATTTATTTATCACCGGTTTAACAACATCCTTTGGGAATTTGAAAATCCTTTTAGTAGAATGGTTTGCTTTATGAGTTTAAGTTAAGAATTTTGAACGGTCATCCTATATTTCAAGATGAGTTTGTACTCTAGGTGTCCTGCTATCTGAAAATTTTGAAACTGCAAATGCTATTTCATTTTCAACGTTCGTGGACTCATGATGGATTTTTGCCTTAGTTGGGCAAGATAATGGCTCATTGTGATATGCAGTGCTTTTTATAATATTGACACTTCAGAATCTTTTAGCTAACTTTTAATTTATGTAATAATTTAACTGCTGAACCCATTGAAGTTTACTGGTTAGGTTTTATTCTTTGACTGGTATGTAATGTTCTTCTTATCTTTGTAAATTCTAATCACATTCTTCTTATTTAGTAAAGCAATTGTTAATACTGATTTCTCTTTTTATGGTATATTTTTTTAATTTGACAATTTCACCTGAATTTGCAGAGATGTCAGCCGAGTTTTCATCACAGCTGGTGGATTTAATATTCATGACATTGTATATTTATGATGACCGAGGTTCAAGGAAAGCTGTGGATGATTTGATTATAAAAGCTCTAAACGAGGTTATATTTATGAAAACATTTGCAGCAAATCTTGTGCAGGCCATGGAGAAACAGTTGAAACTGCAGTCTCATGTCGGCTGCTATAGACTTATGAACTGGTCATGCTTGCTTCTTTGTAAAAGTCAGTTTATTTCCGTATCAAAAAATGCCTTTAGCAAAGTTGCATCAGCACAGGCTTTGTGTCTTCAAGTTAGCTTGCAAGGGTCTTCTCATGAGCGCAGGGCTTGCCGAAGAACTTTTATTCATTCGTTTTTGGAGGTTGATTAATGAGATGAAGTTTTATTGATGTTTGCTTGAACAAAATTTACTTGTTTTCTTAATTCTTTTTTTCTTCTTCTATATTTCAGTCACCTGACATTTTCAGTTTGTACATGGAAGAATTAAAAAGTGCAAGAATCTCGTATAAAAATTGTTCGGAAATGCTTTGTGTATTGTTGGACTATTCAAGTTCAAAGATATCATCACTGTTTGAGCAATGGAAGGTAAGAACCTTTCTAATTGATATATATTATACTGCTGTTTTGCATTAGATTTTTGTGTGAATGTTATGTGAACCCATCAAGAAATGGCAGAATGCTTTTTTCGAAAAAAACAGAGATGGCAAATTGGGTGGATTGGATAATGGGTAAATGCCAGTAATATTTGTACAGGTCAAAATGGGTTTGGTTTGGTTGACCTGAAACACTTTGTCCAAGTTAATCTTCTATAAAAATAGTTATTGTGTCCAGTATGATTAAAAAAATTGTATTTCGCTTTTTTGAACCAAACAAGGTTTTATGCTTTGAAGGTACAATTGGGTGACTTTTGAGCTTTCCAACCAGTTTTCTTTTAAGCTTTTTTTTTTTGGTTATTTTTCTTACTCTATTTGTTTGACCCAGTTGAGTCAAAACATAGCCTAACTCGACTTATTTAAATTAATGAGTTGACATTGCGACCTGAAGACACAACATTCCGATATGTATTCTTATATTATGTGAAATTCTATGCATGAATGGGTGCAATTTCTCACTCTCTCTTTACTGCACAATGCAGCCGGTATATCTTGATATGTATGTACAAGCTGTTTTGAATACAAAGGATAAACCAACAAAAACTCTAAGCGAAGCTTTCCGTTCGTTGTATTGTCGTCTAACACATGAAGATTTTAAGAACGTTATTGTTCCTTCATCTGTGAAGATGCTGAAAAGGAATCCTGAGCTTGTTCTGGAATCCATAGGGGTTCTTTTGAGATATGTTAACCTCGATTTGAGTAAGTATGGTGTCGAAATTCTATCGGTGGTACTATCACAGGCCCGGCATGCAGACGAAGTAAGAAGACTTGCCGCCTTGGATATTGTCAGATGCTTGAGTCAAAAGTCTAGTAACCCTGATGCTATCGAGTCAATGGTCATTGCTGTCAGATCTGTAATTGGAGGTTCTGAGGGAAGACTCGCTTTTCCATATCAGAGGGTTGGCATGATAAATGCTCTGCAGGAGCTGTCTCGATGTCCCGAAGGGAAATATCTTAATGGCCTTTCTTCTACTGTATGTGGTCTTCTCATGACCAGTTACAAGGATGATGGTGGGTGTATACTTGAGTCTTTTTGTTTCTTTATTTATGACTTTTAACTGGTCATTTTCGTTACTGGTTAAAACAGGCCGGTGTTGGATGATTTACAGACACTTTTTGTCCCCTTTTTTTTTTCAGCGGTTCATGCTTTATTATGATAACAAAATCGACTTGTTACTATAATTTTTGAACTTCAAATAATATGATCTAGGTGGTCTCAGGCATTAATAATATACTTTTGGGAGACTTTAACTATTGTGACCCATTTGATAATTGATATGCTACCATTAAAGCTACTGTTTTTGATTGAGAAATGCTACATGTACAAAAGAATTAGAGAGAGATCTTTACAAAATGATGTGGCATCTGTGATGGAGTAATCACATAAGTTTTCTCTCTCTGTTTCTTCAGTTCTTCCTCTTCAATGTATTGGTGTCACATCCTTTTGAGACAAAACACGACCCATGTTGACCCATTCACTAGTAAATGGGTGGAAATTGTCACCTCTACAACATATGTATAAGTGACGCGAGATTGACTTTGAAATTCCAGGGAATGAAGAAGTGAAGCTTGCGTGTTTAACTGCTCTAGCATCTTGGGTGGCAAGATCAACAGATGCTGTTGGGCCAGAGCTTATTTCATTTATTGGCTCGGGTCTCAAGGAGAAGGAATCACTAAGAAGAGGTCATCTTCGTTGCCTACGAGTCATATGCAAAAATGCCGATGCAGTTTTACCTGTGCGAAACTAACCTATAAAAAGTTACTGTTTTTTACTACATTTCTTCACTACTGTCACTAAATCTTTTCTGATGCTTGCCATCAGGTATCTTCTTTGCTTACATCTCTTGTCCAGCTAGTAAAAACTGGTTATACTAAAGCAGCTCAACGGTTGGATGGCATTTATGCATTACTCATTGTGGTGAAAATTGCAGCTGCTGATATTAAAGCAGGTATTCTTTAATCTATTTTTGATGTTTATTTTTACTTATTTCATCTAAGGGCATGTTTGGTTGGGAGAAATATATAGAAATGAAAGAAATGAAGTGGATGAAAGCATTGGTTTTGTCACCAAATGTGAGAAACCCCAAGAAATAATTTCTGCGTTTCTTTCACCTATATAGCCAAAATTTTCTGAGAAACGGTTTCATTTGCAAAATGTGGGATATGATAAATTCATAATACATGTAGTTGCATTTTTCGAGAAACTATTCCCTCCCGATCTCATTTCTCTGTCTCTACCAGAGAGGGAAAACCATTTCTACATGTTCTCATTTCTCTCTACCAAAAATGCCCTAAAAGTGTTAAGAATATTAAGTTTTTAATGTTTTCTGCTGAAGATGAAACGGTGTCCAAGGAAAAGGTTTGGTCTTTGATTGCACAGAATGAGCCTTCAGTTGTCCCTGTTGCTATGGTAATTATATCTTTTTTGATTGTGTCTTTTTGATTTTTATTTATTGAATCTATGAAAGGAGGGAACTAGCAAGTTCTGCTATTTAACAAAATGCTTATAATATTCAAGACACATTCAGTGAGCATTGGATGTTTTCAATACATTTCTGTATTTGATATGCTTTATATATCTAATCTAATCGCTATGCAGGCTTCCAAACTACCAGTCGACGACTGTGAAACATGCATTGACTTACTTGAGTCACTCTTTGTGGATCATTCACACAGGTTTTTGTTTCTGCAAAATATTTGATCCTGTTAATCATATAGTTCTTTTATTATATTTATCAAGTTCTACACATGTTCATAAACTTGTTATCTATGCTATAGGGTTTTGGACATTCTTCATGTGAAGTCACTCATGCAGGTGAAGTACTATGAAGTTATAACATAATTTCCATTCCTTTGCTTGGAATTTGGTCACATGCTGATTTTTTATTCTGCAGCTTATCCTCACATTTATGTGCCATTCAAGTTGGGATATACGCAAAGCAGCTTATGGCTGTACCAAGAGGATTCTATCTGTTTCTCCAAAACTCTTTGAAGTTCTTATAGCTGAATATTCAGAGTACCTCACTGTTGTTGGGGAAAAAGTTGTAGCAAAATCAAGGTACAAATTTTATGAATGAGCTCAGCTATAACTATTGCTGATAATTTTGATCCATTTTTATGTGAGTGTGTCAATCTGGGTTACATTGTATCTCTAAGGTGTCAAACTGCCGAAATGAATAAAAGTAGCTTAGCAAGAAATGGGTTAAGTTGGGTCTAAAGTTGCTCAAAGTATATTTTTAATGCGTAAAACCTTCAAAATTTTCTGCTAAAACAGTATCATTGATGATACACTATTATTTGTGATAATTATCTGACACACTATTAGTTATAATGTATAAGACATAAAGTCGTATTGTTCAATATAACCTGACTTGTACCAGAATTTTCCTGTTTTTAGTCTTTTACCCTCTAACTGATCACCAGACCCGTTCAATTTGGTAACCGATTCTGTTTTTCTGCTAGATCATGCAGCTAACTTATTGCTATAATGCTATTGGTTAATACTATGGCATTTGTATTCTAATTTGATTTAGTTATATTTTCGTCTTTATGAGTATCGAGTAATATTACAAATGTCAGTCTTTTTCTTGCCTGTTTTGTGTTGGAGGTGGAATGGGTTGTATCTAAATACACATTGATTTGAGATGTTATTTGCAGTGAGACAGAAAACTCATTGGACGCTCAAGTAGCTTTTGTGCCATCTGTGGAGGTTTTGGTGAAGGCTTTAATGGTAATTTCATCTGGTGCGTTGGCTGCTACACCTATTTCCTGCATACGACTGATATTCTGCTCTCATCATCCATGCCTAGTTGGTACAGCAAAAAAAGATGCAGTTTGGAAGGTTAGTCTACCTAGTAATGCCAATTCCAAGTGGTGCAATTTTGTGCTCTCTAATACACATACACACATCTTATTTTCAGTCTAAAATGAGGTTTTTACATTACATTTTAAGTGGCAATTTCGACACATTTACTCAAGCCCTAACGAGTCAAGTGTGGTTGAAATTTTTGGAATTGTATTTTAAATCTTACAGATTCTTTAGTTTTTGCGTTAATAAATTTGATTATCACTGTAATAATGTAGTCTTTATATTAATATTCAAGACATTACTTTCTTATAGAGAAGGACTTGAAATGTTTGCTAGTTAGCCCAAGCTGACCAAACTTGGTTTGACCTGCTTCCTTCATGGCCATTCGCAACCTCACTTAATATTGTTAGTTGCTTGTCTTTTTAAACATTTAACGTTGTCTTTTATCAGAGACTGCAAAGGTGTTTGAGAGCTCTTGGTTTTGATGCCGTTGAACATATAATGGCCGACGTCAGTAACTTGTGTCAGGTAATTTTAGCTTTTTTGGTTGCAGAAACTTTTTCCGAAAAGAGCGATTCAAGATTAAGGTTTGTTAGTTACTATAATATATAAACCAAATTCAAAATTGTTGAACAGAGAATACTATATGAAGTGGTCACATGTGTGGTTTTTAGTTAGATTACTTCATTGGCTGTTTAAGTTTTTGATTTTTAAATTTACCCTTATTATATTACTGATTGTCACTAACCATTATTATAGAGTTTGCTTGGACCAATGGGGTTGATGAGTAACAGGCATCTGGAACAAGAAGCTGCTACACATGCTTTGTCAACTTTGATGACTATAGCACCTGCAGAAACCTATGCTGAATTTGATAAGGTTAACTGCACATTTCTATTTTTGGAAATTTTCATTAAGCATTAGTGCTGTTATGTTGTTTGACATTTAAATATTTACAGCACTTGAAAAGCTCTCCTGATCGGAGTGCGCACGATTTGCTATCAGAAAATGATATCCAGGTCAGCTTGATACATACGCTTATCACAATTTAAAATATCTGCCACCTTATTGTTTGATGTTTCATGTTTGTATGCTATAATCAATTCCTGTTTTTATTCACAAAAAATATACATCAAAGTTACCTTTCACTCACTAAATTCTTAGTATTTCATATTTGCCCCCCTCCAATGTCACATTTGCAGATTTTCCGTACCCCTGAAGGGATGCTATCCACTGAGCAAGGCGTTTATATTGCTGAGTCTGTAGCTTCTAATAATGTGAAACAGGCTAAAGGCCGTTTCAAGGCCTACGAGAACAATGACAGCATGGTGATTATAACCTTTTTGTTAATTCTATTTCGATATAGCGGGTGTGTGAATGTGCATTCTAAAACTGTTTTTCTTATTAGTTTTTGATGTTCAAGTAAAATCGATTGTTATGTTGATTGTATTATCCTTTAGGGGTCAGGTATCTTTCCTTTGGGCAATTATTTATGTACTTTCTTTAACAAAACTATGAGAATAACAAAGATTACTTATTTACCCTTATTTTTTTTTACCAACAATTCTATTTTTAGTTATCTTTTTAAACAATATAATAGTTAGAATTTAATATGACAAGTATGTCTAAAAAACTTTTAAACAAATAATTTGTATAGTTGATAAAAATAGATTGTGATAGATTTATTTGAATACCCGAACAGTTTGTAAAACCATCCTTTTTGATAATTTTTTCTATCAACTTACCAAGTAATCAGAATTTGTTAAACACCTTATGAGCTAGTTGAAACAGCAGAAGCACATACAAGTATGCAGTGCTATTGATTATGATTAATAGCTATCACACAATCAGTTTCAAACACATATCCAAACACCCTTATAATCTCATGAGCAATATTAATGACATAAAGGATTTATTTTCCTGTCTGCAGGACAATGGCAACTCCAACTCTTCTGGAAGGAGAGAAACTGCTGTTAAAGAGCGTGCCGCTGCAGGGAAAAAGGATACGGGGAAACCAACTAAAAAGCCTGGCAAGTGCTTTTTATTCTATCTTTCCCTTACCAACCACAAATACGATTGCTTATTTTTTTTCTCTACTCTTTCTTTTGTCAATATAGATAAACAAAAGACATCAAAGGAGGAGGCACGTGATTTGCAGCTTCGCGAGGAAGCTGTTGTCCGTGAGAAGGTCAAGAGCATACAGAAGAATCTTTCCTTGTTACTGAAAGCGTTAGGAGAGATGGCTATTGCTAATCCTGTTTTCACACATAGTGAATTACCTTCGCTCGTTAGTACCTTATATTTCGTATATAATATTTTATTTGCTGCTCTCCCATTTTTAGCTAATTTCGAACTACTCGTGATCATTTGTCAGGTTAAATTCGTTAACCCGTTACTGCATTCGCCAGTAGTTGATGAGGTGGCTTATGAAACTATGGTGAAGCTATCAAAATGTACGGCTCCTCCACTATCTAATTGGGGTTTAGACATTGCTACGGCCTTAAGGTTAATTGCGACTACTGAAGCTCATGTGTCGTGGGATCAACTTTCATCTCTTGGTGATGGTGATCACGGCAAGTCTTCATCGAGTCTCTTTGAAAGAGTAATGCATGGCTTGTCGGTATCATGCAAATCTTACCCCATTCCAGTGGATTCTTTTAGTTTTGTTTTCCCGGTAATTTTTAATAATTGCTATTATCACATGTATAGTCAATAGAAATTTACCGTAACAGTATTATAAGTGGAGCCAACGGCTAGTTGGGCGGGTTGGTTAACATGCTTAAGATGGGTAATTTTTTTTTTGTCATAGCTTAAAATGGGCCAAATATGATTACAGAATATATATTCTTTCATCAATAATCTGCTGTTCTAAAGGTTATGAGCATTAGACATACAGATTGGATGACTTTTCACCTGCTTGACACCTTACAAATAAAACACAACCAAATCAACTCATGCATAAGTAAATGAGTTGAAATTGCCACCTCAATTAGCAATATATCTTGTATCTCTTCAAGGATTGATGTTTATAATTGTTGCATTGTTCTGAAAAGATTATGGAGAGAATACTGTCATCTCCTAAGAAGACACAACTTCATGATGATGTACTTCGTATACTTTTCCTACATATGGATCCTATATTACCCCTTCCCAGGCTTCAAATGCTTTCAGTTAAGTTTCCACTTTATCTGAATTATTCATATTATTATTCTGTTTATTTATTTTGCATGGCATGTTCATATTCTGTGCTTTTTGGCAGGTTCTGTATCACGTGCTCGGTGCCATTCCTTCGTATCAAGGATCTGTTGCACCAGCATTGAATGAGTTGTGTCTTGGTTTGCGACCAGAAGAACTTGCACCTGTATGTTGCAATTTAAATTTAGAAATATATCGATATTGCTCCATGCTAGTATCTGCTTAAGCTTTCTTGACATTTTACGTACAGGCGCTATCTGGTGTTTATGCGAAAGACGTTCATGTGAGAATGGCGTGTTTAAATGCTGTAAAATGCATTCCAGCCGTATCCAGCCGTTCTGTTCCTCAGGATGTGGAAATTGCTACAAGCATTTGGATTGCCTTGCATGATCCCGAAAAGGTATCATAGGAATAGAAAATTCAGTACTTTCTTCTGTTTCTTTGCTGTTTTCGGATTATAATACATCTGTTTCAGTTACTACTGGTTTTAGTGTTGCTTTGGTATAATATCTACTGACCTCTTATTCTATGTAATGCTTATTTAATACTCAGTCAGTTGCCGAGGTGGCAGAGGATGTGTGGGATCGTTATGATCATGAATTTGGGACCGATTATTCTGGACTCTTCAGGGCTCTTTCTCATGTTAATTATAATGTTCGAATAGCTGCTGCCGATGCTTTGGCTGCCGTGTTAGATGAGTACCCAGATACGTTGCAGGTGACAAATAATCGTTATTTGAGCCGTTTAAATATCTTAGATTTGTTCCCTTACCGATATATGTATGTTCAGGAATCTTTGGCGACTTTGTTCTCTCTTTATATTCGTGATGGTGGTATTGGGGCGGACAACATTGATTCTGGTTGGCTAGGCAGACAAGGGACTGCTTTAGCTTTGCATGCTGCTGCTGATGTACTTCGAGCGAAAGACCTTCCCGTTGTTATGACATTTTTGATATCTCGAGCACTGGTAATATATATATATATATATATATATATTTTGTACCTTGTTTATGAATCAGTAGTTTACCTGAGGACTTAGTTTAGCGGGATTTGGTATCAGATAGAGGTTGCAAGTTCGACCCATTTACAGATGAATAGGTTGATTTGGGTTATGATATATCTCTAACGGGTCGAAGTGGCAAATTAAAAGAATTCTCAAAGGAAGAAACAGGTCAAATTGGTTGAAAGTTGCCCAAAATGTACTTTTTAAAAAAAAATGTACTCTAAGGCATAAAATTTCTTTGCATCTTATCATAAATGAATTATATTATATTATTATTAAAATAATTGTATCCTTATAATCATATCTGACACTAGTTGTCTGTATAAAGTCCGAATATTTTCTGAATTTCTAAGTTCTACTTGTTTCACCCTGTTACCCAACCCACTTGGCCGTGTGTTTTGCCACAATGCCACCGCTGTTATCAAATCAAGCTATATATTGTCTGCTTATATTTCTCATTTAGTTTCACGGTGCATGAGTTTGATATATATTATGTTTAGATAGTCTGGATGAGATGCTTCTTTTTATTTATGTCATTTGATTTACTCTTTTGGTTAAAACTTAATTCTTTTGCTTTTTTATTAAATACAATAGTACACTGTTTTCTGTTTAAGGTATTCGATTAAGGATGGTAGTTCTGACCACCTTGATTGGAACTTCTTTTGATGGTTTCAACTGCAGGCTGATACCAATGCTGATGTTCGTGGAAGAATGATCAATGCCGGTATCATGATCATTGACAAACATGGAAAAGATAATGTGTCACTGTTGTTTCCAATATTCGAAAACTACTTAAACAAGAAGGCCAGTGTATGTCATAAATTTAAGATTTCACATCCGTTTAAGATTTTTAAGTCGATTTTTGTACTTAAACATTTACAGTGCCAGACTGCTAGTTATTCATCATGCTTTTTATACAAGAAAACTTCTGATATGTAAACCTTTTAGGCATCGGATGAAGAAAAATATGATTTGGTACGCGAGGGTGTCGTCATCTTTACTGGAGCTCTAGCGAAGCATTTATCCAAGGTTTGATATCATTTCTTTAGCAGTCTGCTAGAAATAATCTCAGAAGGGTTTTCACAATAATTTGTGTGGAACAGGATGATCCTAAGGTCCATACCGTTGTAGAGAAGTTGCTGGAGGTGCTAAACACTCCATCAGAAGCTGTCCAGAGGGCAGTCTCAAGTTGCCTGTCTCCATTAATGCAATCAAAGCAAGTATGATTTATGAATACCATCTTTCTTTACTAAACCATCTTGAAGTGTATCATCTTAGATGCAGCTCTTTTATTTTTCAATTCATACTTCAGAGTGACTTATTTTTCTGATGTTTCTTATCTGGGTTAGGAAGATGCAATGTCACTTGTCACCAGGCTATTGGATCAGCTGATGAAGAGCGAGAAATATGGGGAGCGACGTGGAGCAGCTTTTGGGCTTGCTGGGGTTATCAAAGGGTTTGGAATATCTAGTTTGAAGAAATATGGCGTCGCCACAGTGCTACGGGAAGGACTTGCAAATAGGTTTGTTCTTTAAAACCTCTCCAGCACATCCCATCTGTTGTGTACACTGGAATTCATCTGCTCAAATCACAGAAACAAACAACTTTTGTAATAAGTGAAAGTAACTAAATTTTATGTTGATGAACTCTTGGGTTTTCTTTCTATGCTCTTACAAATGTAATTGCTATATATTTAGGAATTCTGCTAAATGTCGTGAAGGATCTTTGCTGGCATTTGAGTGCCTTTGTGAAAAGCTTGGGAAATTGTTTGAACCGTAAGTCAGTTTGTCAGTCTGGTTCAGAACATTATGATTTTTCCTTAAACCAGGTTAATCAATCACTGTGGGTGATAACTGTCTGACAGGTATGTAATATACTTGTTACCATTGCTATTGGTTTCATTCTCTGATCAAGTCATTGCTGTCCGGGAAGCTGCTGAAGGTGCTGCTCGTGCTATGATGTCTCAACTTACTGCACAGGGGGTGAAGCTTGTCCTTCCATCACTTCTGAAGGTTTCTCTCTTTCCTATTATTGTCAAATTCGGCCTAATCAAGAGTCTTATGACATCAATAACCTCATATATAATCATTTGTAATTTTTAATCCAAACCAACTTGATTACGGAGTATACTGTAGAGATGTAAATCAATAAACATAAACTGAAAAGTAATTGTTTCGTGTTGTCTGTGTTAGGAGAAATGGTCCGACATTTCTCCACCTCATAACTATGTATGGTCATTTGGAATTCTTATTACGCTTTATGGCTATCTGATTTTTTCAGGGTCTTGAAGATAAAGCTTGGAGGACAAAGCAGAGTAGTGTTCAACTTCTTGGATCTATGGCATATTGTGCTCCACAACAACTTTCTCAGTGCCTACCTAGGATTGTCCCAAAATTGACAGAGGTAATTTGAACATAAAACATAATGTATGATGACTTGCATCAAAATGCTTACCACTAATGCAAAACATAATGTTATGCTTTACCAATAACCAAGTAGTTTGAAAAACAATTTTCTGTCTTTTTTGCATTAGTTCAACCTGTTTCATCTTAAGTTATTTTTTATTTTTACTTGTTTGAGTTGTTGATAAAACATAACTCAAATTGACCCATTTACAAGTAAATTGGAAAAATCCGCAGCCTCTAATTCATCTGTCGAAAGTATTTGCATGTCTAAGGTATCATCTGATTGATTTCAGGTGCTAACGGATACCCATCCGAAAGTGCAATCTGCAGGGCAAACAGCACTCCAGCAGGTCTCAGTATATATTTTTTTAAAATTAACCTTTTGTATTTCCATGATTATGGGAAGATTTAACTCTTTTTATGATATATAGGTTGGTAGCGTGATAAAGAATCCTGAAATCGCCTCCCTTGTCCCAACTCTTTTGCTGGGGCTTACAGACCCTAATGATCACACGAAGTATTCCCTTGATATTCTTCTTCAGGTAATGACTCCTTAATTTTGATTATTATGCTTAGCTTGGTAGCTTTACTTAAATTGTGGGTGCTTATTCATGTTTTGCAGACAACTTTTATAAATTCGATTGATGCTCCTTCACTGGCCCTTTTGGTACCCATTGTTCATCGTGGATTAAGGGAGAGGGGTGCCGAAACAAAAAAGAAGGCTGCCCAAATAGCTGGCAATATGTGTTCGTTAGTCACTGACCCAACAGATATGCTTCCTTATATAGAATTGCTGCTTCCAGAAATTAAGAAGGTATATTGTGTTCTATGCAGAAAATTCTGACCTTTTTGTTTTAATAACTGCAACATACTATTATTAAAGAACAGTGTTATCCTTGGCTGGTCAATTTTACAGAATTTCCTATTGATGAGTTGATTCTGGTTATCTTTCATCATTATTATTATTATTATTATTTTGCAAAAAACCACTTAACTTATTCAGAAAGTTGAATTGTTATTGAACTAATAGCATTTATTTAATTGTATCTGACGCACTAATTGTTTATAAAGAATTAACAACTTTTTGATAAAAGTGGTTCACGTCTCCGGTCTCCCAACTCGTCCCACACCAAAATTACCAGTTTCGCCTCGAATTAGTTTGAGCGTTGCTCAACCTGCCAGATTTGCCTATTTTGCCACCTCTAATATTTACAGCCCTGTCCTTTTTAATGGTGATAGTCACTTTGTAATTTATTGCATCACTTGAAACAGGTCTTAGTGGATCCAATTCCTGAAGTTCGGTCTGTAGCAGCCAGAGCAGTTGGTTCTCTGATAAGAGGAATGGGTGAAGAGAACTTCCCAAATCTTGTCCCGTGGTTGCTAGAAACACTCAAGTCTGATGGTAGTAATGTTGAACGTTCTGGTGCTGCACAAGGATTGAGTGAGGTCAGAAACTTTAAAAAAAAAAATTGTACTCCGACGGTGTTAATTTCATTATTATATCTGGTGTTACTCATGTCGAATTATAATAAGAAGCAATATTGGTTATTTTATTTTATATCTTATGCTTAGTTCTTTATGAACTATAAATTCTATATGTGCATGTACGTCATACTTGGGATTTACTAATGTTTAGAAAGTAGAATTTAGTATTATTACTCTAGACAATCATATTGGAGCCTTGTTTTTTCATTAGAGCAATAGTTAAAGAACATCCTCGCTCTTTATAGGTAGTGGCTGCTCTCGGAACTATGTATTTCGAGCACCTTCTCCCTGATATCATCCGGAACTGCTCTCATCAAAAAGCATCTGTGCGTGATGGTTATTTGACACTTTTCAAGGTGAGCCAGTTTCTTCACTTACTATTGTAGCTATCTTTATGTTTTGTAGATAATTTATACATTAGCTTCTTGTCTTCTTGCATAATTGTGTTTGTTTTTGTAATCATAAGGTTCTTTCTCTTGTAGTATCTGCCAAAATCACTAGGTGTGCAGTTCCAAAACTACTTGCAGCAAGTGCTACCGTCCATCTTAGATGGTAAGTAAAATTGCTCGCTCTGCCTAATTTTTGGTTTTGTTTCTAGTATACTTGTAATGCATTTGACTTAGAAAGTTTTTCGCACATTGGGGGATGTAATTAATTAATCTAACACACATTTTCATCAGGTTTAGCAGATGAAAACGAATCTGTACGTGAGGCTGCACTTGGAGCTGGGCACATACTGGTGGAACATTATGCTATATCGTAAGTTGTCCTAGAATGATTAGCATTTCAAGTTTTTTTAATTTGATGTCAGTCGCTTTTTTTTTTCTTTTTGCATTTCACAAGTATGTAGATTCTTTATTAACCAAGTGCTAAGTAGATGATGTTATTAAAGGGTATTTCATGTTACATAATTTGAGAGTTCAAACTGTATTGTACCATGATACTTTCTCTTTGCTTATGGCCTTCTTTGTTTCTATGGTAGGTCTCTGCCTTTGCTTCTTCCGGCTGTAGAAGATGGTATATTTAATGATAATTGGCGTATACGTCAAAGTTCTGTAGAGCTTTTGGGTGATCTTTTATTTAAGGTACAAGCCTCTCATTAGAGATGGCAATTTCAGCTTTTACCATAAATTTTATTGACTTGGGTTATATTTTACCTCCAATGGGTCAAATTGGCAAACTTTAAGACTTGGGTTAAAAGTGTAACGTGTCAATCTTGTTGAAGAGCATAAAAGCGACATGGATTGTATTGAAATGCTTACAACCTCTTAAACCGCTTAACTTCAAGCTAGATTAATTGTATCACAGTATAGTTTCTATAATTATTTCTAATTATTTTCTGTTTATAAAAGTTCAGCAGAAAGGAATACAAAATATTTACGGGCTAACAAATTCTGACAAACCCTATCTAAAAGTTGACTATTCTGATCCGAACTCGTTTTATTGACTTGCTTTTCAAGCCTTCTGGACCGCCTATTACTACCTGGAGTCATCTTTGCATTTGCATTTTCCGGAATCTATTATTCATATTTGGTATTGTGCTTCATCCAGGTTGCTGGGACTTCTGGAAAAGCGCTTCTTGAGGGTGGCAGTGATGATGAAGGTGCCAGTACTGAAGCACAAGGACGTGCAATCATTGAGGTACTTGGAAAAGAGAAGCGTAATGAAGTGCTTGCTGCACTCTATATGGTCCGCACAGATGTCAGCCTTTCAGTTCGCCAGGTATGATATTATAGGCTGATATGATTTGTAGAATTTGCAAAATGGGCGGGTTCGTAGCTATTCGAAATAGGTTAGGTCAACTTGAAACATATTTAGCCAAAAATCTGTTATAGACAATATCATTTTTGTGCCACAAGTATAATTACAGATGCCATAATAATATTTCAATAATTATAGTAATATGTTTCTTTGGTGTAAAATGATCTAAATACACTTTGAGGGACTTTAAATGATTTAAATACACTTTGAGGGACTTTCAACCTGTTTGACCCACTTTTTTCAAGCTTCTTTTTATATTTACTAGTCAACCTTCTGGAGAAAAAAAATCATGCGGGGAGAGATATGCAACTGGCCCAGAATTGCTACATCTAGTTACATGTTTAAATATCTCTTTTTAAGGGGTTAGATATGTAATTTTGCATGTTTCTTATGTAGGCTGCCTTACATGTGTGGAAGACTATAGTTGTAAATACTCCTAAAACCTTAAAGGAGATAATGCCAGTTTTGATGAATACCCTCATCACTTCTCTTGCCTCACCATCCTCTGAAAGACGACAGGTATAGTTTTGGTTATATTCTACACATGCTATCCACCTATATTTGGAAACTAAAGTTTTACTTATTTTCTTAAGGCTGCTGGACGAGCTTTGGGTGAGCTTGTTAGGAAGCTCGGTGAGAGAGTTCTTCCCTTGGTTATTCCTATATTGTCTAAAGGCTTGAAGGACCCTGAATCTAGCAGAAGACAGGTATTTTATTTCTTTACCGATACCAAAGTTATTGTAATCTTGTATCTCTCGAGCATATTATTCTATTTTATTGGTTCCAATATATCGCAGGGTGTTTGCATTGGTCTAAGTGAAGTGATGGCTAGTGCCGGTAGGAGCCAGCTATTAAGTTATATGGATATGCTTATCCCTACCATCCGTACAGCTCTTTGTGATAGGTACGTTTATGTTTGTATATTCTTCTCTTTTAGTTTTATGTATTATCTGTATGATTTTTATTATCATTTGGGATTGTTGATTTCTTCCTTTTACAGCACGGTGGAGGTTCGGGAATCTGCAGGGGTTGCGTTTAGTACTCTGTATAAGGTAGTCTAAGCATATTTTGCATTTACTTTTTTATGATTTTGTACTCTGTTTATTATGTTAATTATGTCTGTGTAGAGTGCTGGAATGCAAGCAATTGATGAAATTGTTCCGACACTTCTCCATGCTTTGGAAGATGATGATATGGCGGATACTGCCCTTGATGGTCTAAAACAAATATTGAGGTACTGAGAAACACATTTTATGTGGCCGCTGTCATAGTCCTCTCTGCAACTCTTGAACTAGTACTAAAAAGAAATTTCCATATTATGACAGTGTCAGGACCGTAGCTGTGTTGCCTCATATATTGCCGAAGCTTGTTCATCTCCCTCTCTCGTATGTACCCTACTATTTAAGTTTCCTTTGTTATTTAGACATGTAGTTGATGATGCGAACTGTTAATGGAAACAAATGGAAACATGATTTTCAGTGCATTCAATGCACATGCTCTTGGAGCCATTGCTGAGGTTGCGGGTGCTGGTTTAAATGTACATCTTTCAACAGTTCTTCCCGCCTTGCTCTCTGCAATGGGAGATGATGATCATGTGGTATGCTGCTTTTCTCGTCTACCTTTTTTTTATAACATGCATATTCATCTTTTCGCATTCCGTACTACTTCTCCATTGGTATTCATGATTCAAGGTGGTAGTTTCAACCCATCTACTTAGAAATGAGTTGGTTCAGATTAAATACGTTGTTTCAAGTGGAACATGTGTAGCTCTCCAAAATAAATTTTGTTCTTGCAAAAAACAGTGTTTTGTAAGTAGGGATGGCAATGGTAATCCGACCCGATGAACATCCACTCGACCCGATCCAATATTGGTGGATATGGACGATGTTAAGTGGACGAATATTGGATGTGGAGCGGATATGGACGATTAATGG
>JAOEHQ010000766.1:0-19479 GCA_025447715.1 Asclepias incarnata
AAATACTTTTTAAAAATAAATAAATAAATTTTAGTCATCCATAACAAATATATACATTTTATTGCATAGTGTATTATCTTTATCTTTACTACTTAATAAAGCAAACACCCCTCCCCTCTTTTCAACTTTTAAGCCTTCAAAAACCCCAAAATACCCTCACTTTTTCAAAAGCTTGATTTTATAATTAACATATATACCTAAAATACCCTTAATGAAATAATTTACAACATCTATCCATCAACTCTTAAAATAACTACATTATCTCCTTTTACATCAATTACCTTTATAATAATAACCACATCGCCGTGGCCGTCGCCGCCACCACCACCCGTCGCCACCATTACCACACCGCCGCCGCTACCACCATCGCCGCTGCATCGCGCGGGTTTTTGTCTAGTTCAATTTTTAAACAAAGGGGTATTTGACCTAGCTTTTTTAAAAGTGATTATGGTTATTAGCTTATTAATATTTCCGTTTATGTAGTATCATAACACAATTATGGAAATAGTGTTTGGATTGGCTTATGCTGTATCATAACACATATAAGCTAATAAAGAGTTTCCAGTGTTTGATAAATTTTGTTTATCTTAGTATAAATTGACCAAAAAAGACATATGTACATGATTATTGAACTAGTTGTATTAACATTAAACCTCAATTACCAACTAGTTTAGCCAAACACGTATTTTCTTTCTTCTCATTTTGTCTTGTTTACAATAATAAATTAAAATATTTTTTTTTGTATAAAATAGCAACACACTTTACATGAATTTCTAAATTTATAAATCAAGTATAAGAATTATTCAAAATAAAAATCAACTTTAGAATATATATATTACAGAAATCAACTTTCGATTTTTCCCAAAATTAGAAATCAAGTATAAAAATTATTCAAAATAGAAATCCACTCAGATGTTGACACATGTAAAAAGTTTTTATAATTGATAAAAATCAAAAACTATTTTTTATATTGAATAATTTCTATACTTGATTTTTAAATTTAAAAATACATGCAATTTTTTTTTATTATTTTATGCAATTTACCCTAATTAAAATTAGTGGGGACTAAATATGTAATAGTTGCAAAAATACCATATACACAGAATATGTAAATTCATAATTGGGGTAATCATGACAAACATGAAAATCAGGAAGATTGTGTATATTTATAAACTAAAAGGGTTAATATGTAATTTTCCCTTCATAATTTCATCCCGACCTCCACTGCTATTCCTCTTTCGCCGCCACCAAAAAACACCCAACGGACCACCGTGATTATACATTTATACACACATATATTTTCACTATATATTAACATATATATATAAAATATAAATTTAATCAAATATCATCATGTCTCAAATAGCAAGAACAAAGGTGAAATCCCTCAATCAGTTATTATATAATAATAATAAGAATAAGGTATCATCTCGTTGTTTCATTAAACCCCATTTTTCATTTCTTAATAATTATTATTATTATCACACTAATTCTTCTGCAGCAGCAGTTAACACTAGTGACACCTTTGATTTCCATGATAAAACCCCCTTTAATACTAATTTTAATAATACTAATAATAATAGTCATTTTGCTTACCAAAACCCTAATTTAGTCAATTATAATAATAATAATAATAATAAAATTCATAGTAATAGTGTTTACAATAATAATGGTTTTAATGGGATGTATCAAGAAACACAAGGGAATTATAATATGAATGGTGGGGGTGTTTCAAGTAATGAAATTTATAATGGGAATGTGAATTCTGATGAGGAGGGGCGGGTACGTGGGACGATTGAGGAGTTCGATGCGTTATGCAAAGAGCGGAAATTGAAGGAAGCGATTGAGGTGTTGGTTTTACTTGAGGAAAAGAGTGTTTTGGTTGATATGAATAGGTGTTTTGTGTTGATGAATGAGTGTGGAGAGGGGCAGGCACTTGAAGAAGGTAAACGGGTTCATGAGTACGTTGTGAGGATGATGGGATTGGGGTCGAATGTTGGGGATGTTCGTATTTGGAATAAGATTTTGGAAATGTATGGGAAATGTGGGTCGATGGAGGATGCCTATAAGGTGTTTGATAAAATGTCGCAGAGGAATTTGACTAGTTGGGATACTATGATAACGTGGTTGGGTAAAAACGGTTATGGTGAAGATGCGATTGATATGTTTACTGAGTTTAAAAAGGTCGGGTTGAAGCCAGACGGTCAGATGTTTTTTGGTGTGTTTATAGCTTGTAGTGTTGTGGGAGATATGAAAGAAGGGTTATTGCATTTTGAGTCGATGAGTAAGGATTACGGGATTGTTCCTACTATAGATCATTATAAGAGTGTTGTGGATATGCTTGGGAGTGCTGGGTATTTTAGTGAAGCATTGGAGTTTATTGAAAAGATGCCAATGGAGCCCAGTGTTGAAGTTTGGGAAACTTTGATGAAACAATGTAGGGTTTATGGGGATACAGAACTTGGAGACCGTTGTGCTGAGTTTATCGAGCTTTTAGATCCTTCTCGTTTGGATGAACAATCAAAGGCGGGACTTATACCTGTTAACCCTGCAGATATTGCAAAAGAAAAAGAAAAGAAGAGGTTATCAGGCTATAATCCTCTAGAGATTAAAACGAAAGTTTATGAGTATAGAGCAGGAGATACTTCTCACCCTGATCACGTTAAGTTGTATAGCCAACTTAGATGTTTAAGACAACCTATGAAAGAGGTAGGGTATGTTCCTGAGACTAAATTTGTACTCCATGATGTAGACCATGAGAGTAAGGAGGAAGCGCTTCTATCACATAGTGAAAGGCTTGCTTTATCTCAAGCCCTTTTGACCAGCCCGGCCCGTGCACCAATTCGGATAATAAAAAATCTTCGTGTTTGTGGTGATTGTCATAATGCACTGAAGATTATTTCTAAGCTGGTTGGAAGACTAATTGTTGCAAGGGATGCCAAGAGGTTCCATCATTTTGAAAATGGAGTGTGTTCTTGTGGGGACTATTGGTGATAATTTTACCATTTACAGTCAATCAGATTTTGTTAATGTTACTATCTTAGTGAGCATTGTGGAAATTTACTTATTTATATGTATGTTCTGATAATGGAAGTATATTAATGTGGTGTTATGCCTTGACATTTTTCTTGATGTTTTCTGGCCAATATTTGTCAAAGTTAAATATTTGTTATCTGTAATTTTCAGATCACAAGGCCTCCCAGCATCATACGTCTGTGTTCTTGTGGGGACTAATGTCGATAGTTTGTCTAGTAATAGCACTGCTTATATCATATGATCTCAAGAGCTTAAGATTTTTTATCCACTGTGTATATTATAGCTTAATTCCTGATTTCTATCAACTGTTGTAGACTTTCTAATTCTAACTGGATGCTGGTGCATCGTATTATGTTCATTGTATAAACCATTGAAAACACTACTTTCATAGGGGATATATTATGTGGTACTATCTCAAATATTAGACTTATGATGTAAACAAAAAACATAGTGGCATTGTAACAGGTAGGTGGAGGAAATCTTAGAAGAGGAGAAATCGTGATTGCTTTGAATCTAGGGTTTTCACTACGGGATGCGGAAAATGAGAAACTATGTTGGATCAGTTAACATTGTTAGGAAGAAGAATCTCCAAAGATCTGGTGAATGAATTTGTAAGTTTCCTGAACTTTGTCAAAGATACAAGCTGGGAGGGGTCAAAGAGGTAGTTCATTTTTCCAGGGCGGGTAAGGTTGGCAGCTCCAATTAATTCATGATTTTTATCACTTATATGTGTCACATTTGATTATAAAAATTAGGAAAATGCTAAATACAGTCCTAAGGGCTGTAGTTAACGTGTATAAAATAATTTTACTTTCCATATCAAAAGCCCACCCCCTGAATTTTATGGTAAGTGTACAACTACTTTATGCGCTTTAACTAGAGCCCTTAGGGCTGTATTTAGCAAGATCCTAAAAATTATTATTTCAGCTCTAGGAATAAAATGATTTAGGAGGTTTTATGCTCAAAAGAATACACTTTGGATTATTGGATAGCTTTCAACCAGGTCCCTCTTAAACCAATGCTTTTTTCTTCTTTTTCTTTTGACCATAATTGGGAGTCGTCTCGGATGCTATCTGTTCAATGGCTATACTTACTGTGGATATCATGCTGGAACATACAAAGATGTTGAAGCCCGATATGGTGACTCATTATTTGATAGCAGAAGCTGTAAGTTCGCAACTTTTGTTTATTTTCTATTTAGAAAGTTTGGTAGTTAGAGCTTTTGATCAGTAATCTGGCTCAACACTTGCCTTGGTCTCATGTGTCCATAACCCTAAAAGATATTATCAAAACCTATGCTTCCGGGACAATAATTAGTTTGTGTCTCAAACTCTTGTTATGTAAGATATTGGCTATTTGAAACAAAATGTTAGACATATATGGGTCATACTTATCCCACTTCTTTGTCGATATAATTTTGCAGAAAGCAAACAGGACCTTAGCTTATAATTATCTGATTAGTTAACGGTCAAATGTTATTTTGGATAGCTACTTTTTTTTTTCCATTATTCAAATCACTTAATTACTTTCTAACAAACATCCAAATGCCTGTTTAGCAGCAATCGTTCAATAAAATCTAAGTTGATTAACTAAGGACATGATATACATATATAGAAATTGGAAATGTCATGCACAAATGGTGACAAGCCTTTTCTTGCTATACCTATTATGTTATATACCAAAACAACTATCTTGCACAATAGCAAAACCATTATGTGACGAAACAAAAAGGTCATATTAGTGACCATTGATATTTGAGCTTTGAGTTTCATCTGAAAGGTTCAACAGGCTCAGATTCTTTAAGCATAATTGCGGCCTCAAAACATTCAGCGGCTTCTAGGGACGATGAACCATGCTCCCCCTTGTACACCAGACCAAGATTGAACCATGCAGAAGGGTTTGTCCTTTCAAGTTTTAGTGCATCGGTTATAAAACTTTTGGCAACTGGCAATGATTGATCACGGAGTTCTCTAAGAACAATGGCAGTCGATATTAGGCTTGGAACATGGTTTGGATCAACATCTAATGCCTTCTCAAATAAAGTTAATGCTTCTTCCTTTTGGCCTTTAGCCTGATGGAGTAAGCCTGGGAAATCAAAGCATGTTCGAGTAACCTGTACAAAAGAAAGTAGCCAAATTTGTCTCGAATTAAAAAAAATGGGTACCTGTGGCATGCCACCTAGAAGCAGAATGAGGATCAATGGCCTTAGATTTCAACAAGCAGACCTCAGCATCAGGCCATTGTGACAAACTAGTGTACACATTTGCAAGATCATGCCATATTTCCAGTTCTAACCCTCTTTCTTTGTCGCTCCGCTTCTACCATTCGAGAGAAAGGAGAAAAATGGTTAAACAGGTATCCTTAATTTAAGCAACCAAATAATTCAAAATGAAACAAAAAAAAGTAAGGTGTACTACCTTTGGTAGGTTTTTGTAGGTACTAAAACTCTTATTTCTAACTTGAATTACTGCAAGAAGACGAGTATAC
This sequence comes from Asclepias incarnata, assembly GCA_025447715.1. Taxonomy (NCBI): domain Eukaryota; kingdom Viridiplantae; phylum Streptophyta; class Magnoliopsida; order Gentianales; family Apocynaceae; genus Asclepias; species Asclepias incarnata. The sequence continues at coordinate 5,524 of JAOEHQ010000766.1, forward strand.
GTCTCTATACCGCTTTTCAAGTCACCTTGTGCAATCTGCAATCTAGCCTTTGTTCTTAAAAGATCTCCATGATCCCACTGCCCTGTTTCATCTATAGCACAATCAATGATGTTTTCAGCATCAAAATATTGTTTTTGAGCTGATAAAATACGCGCTAAAAGAATCCATCCTTTTACACTAGCTCCGGCCTCAATCTTCACAAGCTTTTTTGCATAATAAAGAGCAATATCCAACTTTCTCTGTTCTGCATATTCAAGGCTAAGATTATACACAACATTAACATCTTGTTTCATCAGCTTGTGGGCAGTTTCAAATGCATTTAGAGCTTCCATCTGCATTGATACCCTCTCAGAATCCAAATTCGCGTTTCTTGATTGTGTAGAAAGCGAGAGACCAAGTAAGAAATTTGCAATACTAATCATCTGGTCACATTTCCCTTCAAAATTCATAATCAGTTTGTGAAGATATGCTATTCCTTCTTCTGTGAAATCAGATTTCCCTCCACAGATCTTGGAAGCTAGTAACATTTCGAAAGTAAGATTATGGTGATTCTCTTTATTATTAAACAAACTTCTTAAAAGATTCAGAGACACGGTTTCTTCGCCTTCACCATAGTAACATAATGCCAGAGTGTTGTACCTCTCTTTTCTTTCGATGATTCCAGTAGGCAATTCTTCAATCTGATGAGCGAGTGACGTTAGGTCACACGCAACAGACAATGCAAACGAAAGATGATAAAAGATTGACGGGTCCCACTCGATTATCCCAGTTACAGTCTTCCTTAAAAGAATCAGTAGCAAAAGAATGGCTTCTTCTATATTGTTCATGGGTACATAGGAACTTTCCATTTGTGAGCGAAGATTTGGAGGTTGTGCATCACAACCACTGTATAAAAGAAATATAGCAAACTCTTTTTCAATATTTCTTCGTGTCTTACTATCGAGATTCCCTTGGTACAGAAGCGCTCGCCTATATGCCAAAATGGTTGATTGTGGTTCAGAAGCCAATTTCCAGAGCTCAGGTAACAAGTCGACTGATTTATTGACAATTTCTTGAAGTTTAAAATATGAAGAAAAATTAAGAAATCCACCCGGTAATGCAGATTCGACTGTTTCCAGTATTATTCTGCAAGATTCAGCAGCTTCTTTAAACCGTCCCAAGGCCTGCAGTGACTTTGATTTTAGAAAAATGGCCTCAAAAAGTAAACTAACAGCGTTAACTGACATTTCCGGGGAGTTTTCACTTTGAGAATGGCGTCTGGGCTGTTCAGATCTACTAGAAAGCGTGTTGATCATTTTTGGAATAACTGCAGGAATGTCGATGCCTTCAAAAACATGAAGCGCAGCCTCTACGTTTCCTTTTTGATATTCCAATCGTCCTAATAATGCTCTTGCTTCCTATAAGTTGCAAAAGTATATCAGTTCCTGTCTAAAGGGCTTTAAAACACATTCAAACACCCACAGTGACCAAAACAACATGATTTCCGAATGACATTTAGCAACAAAACAAAACATAGAGCCGAATGTTGACCAACTCGAGAAAAAACTAACCTCGTAGTTGAGAAAACCGCTCTCGCGAAGAGACGATTCAGCTTCTTCTATATTACTATTATCCAACTTGGGATCAGGGTCGCCGGGTCTAGAAGAATAGCCGCTAGCGGAAAAGTCCCTAGTTGCTAAAGATTCTGATGAAGCATTCATCTCCTTCCTTCCCAATGGGTCTCCAGAGTGAAAACATTTCATCATCATATTTCTTACTCTCCCACTATATCTATTTCTGTATCTATCTATCCAGTCTTTATTTTTCATTTTCCCTCCTTACCATCTGAAAATCAAAACCCCATTGTTAATATCATTCATTCATTCATTCAGTGAGACCTTATATATTAAAATAAATAAATAAATAAATAAATAATAATAATAATAAAACACCATCAAGAAACTATATCATATATGTTGTAGATATATGTATTCCTTAAATATTAATAATGTAATGAGTAGAAACATGTGAGCAGGAGCCTATCAAGGACAAAAAGTGTCAATCAAAAACAAAAACCCACAAAAGTTATGAGTCTATGACCACATTTTTACAGAAATTCACAATTTGTTATCCTATAACTAATAATAATAGTACAAACAAACAAATAGATTTTCATAGGTCCAGAAAGCAAGCAAAAACAACAGTAAAAAAAAAAGAAAAAAAAAGTTACCTTTTATTTTAACAAAAAGAGCCCACAAGAATTGAAAACAAGCACTCCTACTACTACTACTACTCATTTGAGACTTTGAGATGAATAATAATAATAATAATAATAATTCAAATAAAATAAAATAATAGATCTATATATGGAATCCAAAGTGTTTTGTATGTAAATGATTATAATGCAATACAAATGGAGTAATTGGGTATAGATATGGGAATGGGAAGGAATGAATGATTGATTCAAAACAGGGAAGGTCAAAAAAAATTTAAAGCATTAAATAAGATGAAAAGAACATATACTATAATTGACAAATGTGAATGGAGGGAAGACTTTTCTCTTTTTTGGTATGACTTTTTGAATTAGCTCTTTTTCCCATGTCATTAGTCATCACCTCTCATCTAAACTACAGTAATAAATAATTTTTTATTTGTTTTTCAAGTTTATTAAATATTTATTTATTAATTGGCAAACATTAATAAAACACTATATAGATGTTCGCGCGATGCGGGACGACAATACACAGCGTGTAAGGTGTCATGACAACGTTAATTTAAAGCCAAACACTCGTGTAAAAAATGATAACATATTACCCGCGCAAAGTATAGAAGATAATGTTCTGATAAATTAAAAAAATTCATTATTATTTTTATAATTATAAGTTATAAAATATAACTTATAATAAATTAAACTGATAATTAAATAAGAGAATTGTATAAGAAAGGAAGTTTGACTAAACAAATAAGGAAAATATAATTAATAAATTAGTAGGGGTATTATAGGTATATCAAGTGGAAATATTTAAAATAATGAATAATGATGAGGGCAAATTAGGCACATCAACTATGTAATTTGAGAAAAGATGGAGATGCTTTAATAGGAAATAGATAAATGCCCGCACGATGTGCCGGCGATAGTACACAGCGTGCAAGGTGTCGTGACAACGTTATTTTCAAACCAAACACTTGTGTAAGAATATAATAATATAGTACATGCGCAAAGCATAGAAGATAATGTTCCGATGATTTAAAAAAATTCATTATTATTTTTCATAATTATAAATTATAAAATATAAGTTATAACAAGTTAATTTGATACATAAATAAAGTAATTGTATAAGAAGAAAAGTTTAACTAAACAAATAATAAAAGTGAAATTAAAAAATTAATAGAATATTATAATTATAACATGTGTACTTATTTAAATCAGTTAATAATATTGAATGCGGCATGTAAATTAGTCAAGGTCCACCATTGTTTTTGAAGGATTTAATTGGAACGCCCAATCACAAGGTAATACGTGGCACAATCAATATCCATCTACAGTTTGATATAGATTGCATTGATACTCTTTATTTTGGCATTTTTTGGCATGGAATATTTTTGAGCTATGTGGCAACATCTTATTGGTGTTTGCCAAAATTTGTATTTAGTTATTTATATGTATGTGCTGATAATTGAAAGTATAATGTGGTGTTATTCCTTGACATTTTTTTCAATGTTTTCTGGCCAATATTTGTCTAAGTTAAATACGGAGTATTTGTTTATCTATAACTTATATATCACAAAGCCTCCCAGCATCATACTATTCTGTTTTTGCTATGCCAACATTACTAACGAAGTACAGGTTGTTTTGAAATTTCGACCCTGTGCGCGAGTGCTACTTCCTTCTCCCACCCTCTTAATGTGTAGAAGTAGACAATGGTCTAGGTCGGATCAGTGAAATGTGGACCTTTTTCATAGTTAGATGCGGTTAAAACTAAAAAGCCTCACTACATGCATGGCATGATAGTTTGTCTAGTAACAGCACTGCTTATATCAAGTGATCTCAAGAGCTTAAGATTTTGCACCCACTTTGTCACTTGTCAGATTTCTGTCAATACATTGTAGACTTTCTTATTCTAATTGGATGCTGGTGCATCCTCCAGGGACGGATTTACAATGACTGCCCCACTCCAATTTCGATATAATGTAATTTTTATTTTATTTTAATGGTATATTTGTAATTTGCCCCTAAAAAAATAAAAATAAAGAATACATATAAATGTCACATTATAAGCCTCTTCTTTGAAAGTCACTGATTTTGAAAGCATTAAATCACTCCATTGGGAGAATAAAAAGCTTGAGTTGTTTTGATTATTAATAGAAAGGAAGAAATGAGGCTGACGAAAGTGTTTTCTTTGTTTGGGTAAGTATGTAAATATATAGTACATTAATAGTATAGTTGTATTAGGAAAAGTTATTTTCTTTTCAAATTATTATAATATATATATATATATATATATATATATACTAGATTTAAAACCCGCGAAAACGCGGGACTATTGATAGGAAATTTAAACAATGAGTTTTTAATAAATAAAAAATCACTATAAACAATCATTTGATTTTGAGTAGCTGTCAAAATTTCTATATATACATTATCTTATAATAAAAAGTAAGTAGGATATATACATTAGATATAGATCAAAATGAATGTAGGATTTTACAAACATTATTTGAAAGACCAACCATTAATGATGTATAATAGTCTCTGAATGCAAGCAACAGTAGAATACGAATGACATGTAAGGTAATAATCCCTACAAATTGAAACTTACATAGTATGACCTGCAAATGCTAGCATGTAAAGAATCTTAAACAAATATTTAAGCAATAGTGTCACAAGAAATTAATATGTACAATAGTCTCACAACAAATATTAATTCCAATTTAAGGATAGCATGTTGCTTTGGTATTGAGTGTTTGTTGTTGATTTGCAGTCTACAATCTTGATGCATGTAACGAATCCTTGTGATTACTCGGCCTTACAAAAGCTAATCAAAAGCATTATGATAAACCATTATGTAAGCACGACCTTATTTTTATTTCCAGGTTCCACAACTTTTGAGCAAATCTGAAAAGACATATGCACGTCCCATGAGAACACTCAAGTCCGACCTTGGCCTTTCATTGGCTCCTCCTTCACATCATTAACATCTTCTACCAACCCATTCTACTAACACAGTTCGGAAAATGTCAGCAGCGAAAAAATTATGAACAAACGATAGGTGTTGAGCCTTTATCTGTGATTGGCAATTTATTTACCACAAACTTCACTCATTCAAAAATTAAGTGCCACTTAATCTTTGTGCTCTTCCTACAAAAAAGTATTATGTTTTGAATAATACCAATACGAACTTAGTTCTCAATCTAAACTTTTAGTTGCATCTCAGTTCTAAATATATAGTAATTTTCTAAACGTTTAACCTCATTACATTTAAAAGATTGGACCCTTTCTAATAAGCTAAGATTTGAAGGGATAACTTTAGTATTCTAAAAGTTTTAAAAAACAATTATAGACACTCCCGATTCCCAAAGATCTGTCATATTCTATTAGGTAGTATTTACCTACTAAGTCATCTATGAGGAGCATGATTGAAGGTTTATATTGAAATGATAAATATCTCAATGTGCATAATATTTCCACGCAAACATGCAATCAAAAGAAATGCCAATTACATTTCGCATCACTTAGCACATGGTATATAGAGATGATAAGGTCTTGAGTATTGACTACCTTTAAATCTTAGACACAAAACCCCATCAGTGCTCCACGTGACTTCCACTGGCTACTTCGTCTGTTAAGTGTGAACAAATAAATTGAATACTGGTTTTATTAAACAGATACAACAAATTGCATATCCAAGTAAATGACGAAATGAGTAATTAAATGTTTTTCTTTATGTACCATTGGGCAAGCTAGCAGAAATGAGACAACGGAATTATCAGTCAAATGCGTATTTTAATTAGCACCCATGTAAGAACCGGTGGTATTCACACATGCCAATAGGAGCTGTAAAAAGAAACCACACTCCAAAATAGAGAAAACGATATAAAAAGGGAGTTAGTCTCAGGGTCTCTAAGTGATCTTACTCTTCGAAGAGCTATTAATGTTTTTGAGGTAGGAACGTCAACCGAATGCCATAAGCGGTGACCAAAAATTAGGCCCAGGTATTGATACATTTAAATGATCTTAATTCTTCTTGCGGTCTATAAGTGATCTTACTCTTCCTAGAGCTTTCAATGTTTTCGAGATAAGGTCAACTGAATGCCATAAGCGGTGACCAAAAGTTTGTTCTTTTTTCTGATGTCTGGCATAAGAGTAAGATAAAAAATTTATCCATAAGCGTTTGTAGGGTCACTAAACAGGTCTTCGAAGAGTAAGACCAAAACTTTTGGCCATAAGCGTTCATAACACTAAAACAACAGCATCGGTGACCAAAAGATACATGTTTCGACTAAAGTGGAGTGACAGTGTATACCTCTTGGCTTCGGGTCAGAGCTGTGTATTTTAAGGACAGAGAAATGTTGGACTTTTGGTCACCGATGTTGTTTGATGGGTAAACCACCGATTAATGCGACCACCAAAACCTGTAGGGACAAGTGGACAACCCATTAATGAAAATGGCTGGTAAACATTACAGTCACACTAAATAATTTGAACATTCGCCAAATATAACTAATGTTGACAACATTTCTCTACTAATCCACTAAATTGTTTATTCTCTATACTACATACAAAAGAGAAAAAATCAGTATAGTAAAAAACAATCCACATATACAAACCTTTATACACAAATATAGTCATGATACAAACATTATCTTACCATGTAAAACTGTAAACATAAATCAATTTTATATAACAAATGGGTTCAAGTTAGATATATGTGTTTTTTTACTAACCGAAAATGGTATTAGTCACATATAAGCTGCCTGGTTCTTTGCAGCATCTCCAACCAAGCAGTCAAATCTTTTGTAGCAAACGCTTTCTTTATGCCCTTATATGTGACTAAAATCTTTGGCAGGTCACCGTTCCCAGTTACCATTTTAAAAAGCCATAACTTCATATCTTCTTGAACGGTTTTGGCACTTGCTCTTCTTCCAATCAATCGCTTAATATCAGTTCATATGTAGTACAATAAAATACATCCAAACTAAGAACACAAAAACCATAACCATATAAGAAGTACCATGAGATTCATAAGAACAGTTACAAACCAAATGCATAAAAACTTGTGTGGTAGTCAGCCCAAGTATGTTGTTATTAAATTTATGTGGTCAGCCTAACTTGATTATCCCTAATTTACATAAGCTTTTTCTTCACTTACCAACTACACATAGCAAATTTCCCCTATATCTCTACTCCTTGGAAAACTAAGAAACACAAACAAACAAATTTATTATTTATTTTCATGAAATAAAAAAAACCCAATTACTAATTTCCATACAAAACATCTTTTTCACTAAGAATATATACGCTTTTTTTTTCTTTCATATGAGCATTTTAACAAACAATTGGTGTGCAATAAAAAACAGTTATAAAAATATATATGCTTCTCATGTTGATCACTTTTCTAATTTGTGTTTTATTAGGTATACCCCACCAATAAAATAATAGAAAGGAAAAAAATAAAAATTAAAGAGGGCTTTGAATTTATACAGAGAAAAAAATACAATTATAAAAGTAATTTGAAATAGCATTTGTATTATTTGTAACATAAACAAAGAATACCGCTTGAAGAGCTTCATCAGGCTTCCCTGATCAATGAGTTGGCGAGCGAAACTCCACAATCTTTTATAAACTTCAACTTGGCCGGAGACAGGTGAAAGATCCGGCGAAGGTGCTGGAGATGTTGTCAGAGCATCTGAATCCATCATACCAGTATCAATATCTATTAGAATCAACAACCCCAAAAGAAAGTGTTGTGTGTGTATGTTAACTGTTGTGTATGACACCCAACCAAAAGTCGATGATGTTTCTAGTGATTTCAGGGTTCACTTTGCAAAACAAATGGGAAGATGAAAATTTGAAAATGGAATTTGGTATATAGATACAGATATATATAGAAAAGAGAGAAGGAATTTTGGGAAGAGAAAAAAACTACTCACATATCCTTAAGTTGAGATATAAAGATATATAGAAAAGAGAAGGAAATGAGAAGGGACGGGAAGCTTCGGATGGAAGCTTTTTCAAATTAAAAAGCATTCCATTTAAAAATACCGCCCATTTCAATATCATATATTATACAAATACAGATATATTATATATACAAATACAAATACACACACATGACATCAGCCGGTGTGTGTATTTTATGACATGGACATGCTAAGAGATCGACACGTAAGCTTTTCTTAAGTCATCATTTAGCCTCCTTTAATTAGATTAGAGATTTTAGGCTCGTGTACAAATGGGAAATAGATATTACCAGGCAACTTGGTTTTGTTTTATTTTTATATTTATATAATATTATAATAAAAGTTTAGTCCATTGCATGGTAGCCAAATGTGTTTCAATTATTTAAGTAAGAATACACGACTAAAAGATTATAGACGATTTTTAGTAGGTAACTCCAAATCATTTTCATAAATTAATATTTTCTCTTTTTTATATTATATCAAAATACATTTTATAAGGTTATATATTCAAAAGTCAAATTAATGTGAAAACCTTTGAATAAATTCTTTTGATAAATGACTTGACTCATTTGACCATATGAAGAGAAAATATGGGTGGGTCCCGCTAACAGGTAAGGTGACGGTTTCGTGAGCTCCAAGCTACTCAGCTCTTGCATCATTAGCCCTATTATAGTATTTACTTATTTGAAAATTCAACTTTTATCCACAATTTCTTCCCAAATGTGGAAGGAAAAACTACAAACAACTATTTACACGACATTGAAATTACACAATTCGTCCCGCCTAATCTTTCTACGATCAGATCTATATTTAAATTAAAGAAATCCTAGTGATTTTATGCCTTGAACAATCTCATCCGTCTTGACCTCCACGTTAAAAAATCTTCTTTTATTACGAGCATTTCAAATACACCAACAAACAACATAAATAATACCTTTCAACGCCTTCTTTGTATTCTTCCCCAACCCCGCGAAGTCGCTGGTGCACACTAGATTTTTATTTACTAATTAAACAAACACAAATCTCATAAAACACACACACACACACAAAATTTCCATCCTAATAATTTCACTAATAGTACTAATTACCATGCTTAAGACAAATGAGACGATTATTACTGCTAATCTGAAATTCTAAGGTCGGTCCCAACGGAGCCGTTCTCGGCCAAATTCTCACCTGTTCTCACGTCACCAATGGCACCATGCCATTCTCGTTTCACGTTCTCAGCCATTCTCCAAAACGTTAATGGCACGGCCAGCGTTTTGGGTGCTGTTTTGGTTCGTATGTGTGTATGTGCTCTCTTTCTTTTTCAAATAGATAGAAACCCGCGATATATATATATATATATATATATATATATATATATATGTGTGTGTGTGTGTGTGTGTGTTGTGATTGGAAAAAATTCAAAAACTATCCTAAAATAATATAGTTTTTATATTATCATTGTTATTTATATTACTTATTATTATTATTATTATTATTATTATTATTATTATTATTATTATTTTAATGTAATGTCAGTTTTATTTTATTTTGTATTTAAATAAAAATGAAAAATATATGGTGATGATATGGAAATAGGAAGTTGGAAATTTGAGAATTTGGTGGTATGGTTGGTATGAGGTAAATTCTGGGTAAATTCTGGAAGGAAGGGATGATGTGACGTTGATGTGACAGTGGAAAAGAAGCTTCCACGAGTAAGTTGTATAAAAAAAAGGTAACATTTGTAAATGGAAGAATTCACTTAAAAGTGTTAACTTTTGTTTGGGTTTTAAATGGTATCGGAAGCCATGGTAAGTCAGAATAGTGTTACGTCAAAATAAATAATCTACTTTAACTTTATCTTATTATAAAGGCCAATAGAAACCATTTGGACGAAACATGATGTTTTGGGTAAATTTGTGCGATTCTTTTAAAATAGTTGATATTTTTATATCATTTTTTTGATTGAAATTCTAAATTTATGGCTATTATAAAGAAAGTTTGTATCTTATCCAAGTTATCTTTTGTTATTTAAAGGTTTATAAAGTTATTTAATGGGTGATAAAATTATATATACAATTTTTTAGATATTAAACAAATTATCAAATTATATTCAAGTTTTACAAAAAGAATTCAAAAGAAAGTTTTGTATTTTTAATTTCGGCTCCTACAAAAAGTAAATCTACAGCATTTGAGAAATAGAAAATGAATGCAAGTAGTAAATGAAAAACATACCTCTTCTTGCAAGTAGCTGTCTGAATGTATGTATTTGAGCATAGGAGAATCCGAGTGACCTTCTGTAAACATTTCCCTCATCTCAACACTATCCAAGACAGGCCATTGAACTAGTTGATGATGGATATCTGCAGCAAACATATATACCTCTTCATGGAACAAGTTGTTGAGCCCACATTCGACAACACTAATTTCTCCCATGTCTGAACTCACATATTTGAGCATAGGAGATTCCGAGTGGCCTTTTGTAAACATTCTCATTTTTGGGCAATCACGTATATAAACTTCATCCAATACAGGCCATTGAAAGTCATTCGTTCCCAAGAAAAAACTCTCAAGATTATGTAGATTATTTAATTGCAGAGACTTGAGGGACGGGAAGACCACAACTTCATCAGATGATGGTGTATTGTTTCCATCTTCTTCCTCCTTGACAATTACTCGGATATCATCGCATAAGTCTATTTGTAAATATTCGAGTTTGGTGAGACTTTTAAGAGTGGAAAAAGGGAATACATCTCTCAAAAGGCCACACCCCCGGATTTTCAAGCTCCTTAGATTAAGCAAATCAGGAAGAATCGTAATAGTAGTATTTGTTAATGATGATACAACACTACTATTATTATTGTCACCTGCGCCACTTCCTTCCCCTGACTTACTACAACTACTTGTGACTTCATTAACCACCCTTCTGATTTCGAATACATTTTTCATTGAATGACAGAACATTATATTCATTTCTTCGAGATTTTGCATATGGCCAAATGCATAGGATGGAATCGCACTTGACAACGCACTGCATTTATATATGTGTATATGTCGGGGGTATACGCACAAAGACCACTGCAATTATCAATGTATATGTATAATTTAATAAATCTCGGTTTTGTCCTTTTAAGAAAAATAAGTAAAGTAAATGCAGTTGTTTGCAAAATTTTAAACTTTTACATTGACAATTCTTTCACTCTAAAATTTATATTATTATACCTATTTTCTATGACTATTATGTTTATCATAAAAATTTATTATTGTATTATAAATATTGTTATTGTTATTGTTACTAGTTATAATTAGTAATGTAACCTTTGTAAATTATTTGACAAGCAATAGCTTTTTTTATGTTTCTTTAAAATATAGACTTTATCTCATCCATTTTTATTTTTTTTTCAGTTTTTAATATTTAATTTCGCACAACTTATATTTGACTATATGTTAGTATGCTATCGTTTTTAACTAGACTTCTTTCAAACTTTTAGTCATTTTTAGTATTTTATTTTTGTAAACTTCATTTTTCAAGTAATACCTATTGGATCAAACAATAATATATCAAAATCGAGTAGTATTTGTTTTAATTCAATTTTTTTTTTTTTGAAAATTATAAATATATTTTTATTTCGTTTTTGTTCATTGAAATTCTAAATTTATGGCTATCATAAAGAAAGTTTATATTTTATCCAAGTTATCTTTTTTTATCTATTGGTTTACAAAGTTATTTGATAGGTGTTAAATTTATATTATACAATTTTTTAGGTAGAAGCAAATTATCGAATTATAAACGTTATAAATAAAAAATTTGTTTTTGTGTTAAATATGCAATAGTTTAATTTATTAATAATACCAGCACACCAAAATTATGTTAATTTCACTAGATGGTTTGATTTATTAATAATACCTTCTATTGTTCAATATAATAATAATAATGATAATAATTCGTTTCAAAATTCCAGCACACCAAAATTATGTTAATTTCATATTTAAAAAGATAATGTAAAACTGTTGTAATAAATGTAAAAATAAAAAGTATCAATGTACATTCAAACAACTTGCACCTGCTATATTTATGCTTATTTGTTTTCATATTTTTTGAAAGAAAAGTAGGCTATTTTGTAAAATTCAAAAGATGTTATATATTTTACATGATTAGAAAAGGTTATCTAGTAAATTAAAGAAAACATAAGTTATTTTTTAATGATATATATCTTTTTCTTTTAATATTAGTCAGATTTAGTAAAGGTGTTTATGACATCTCAAATTGAAATTGAAGGAAAAAAAATGTTTTTGATTGGTCAATTAAGTTTAGTTTTGGGATTAAGATTGGGATTGAAGAAACGCTTCCAAATAGATAAAAAGTAAAATAAAATTAAAACATACTGTGAATCAATCTATGTTACCTGGAACTGATTATAGATGGAATTGCAGCTGCCACCACCAATATGTTGCAGACTCTTTAGCCCACGAAGCTCGAGCCTCTCGAGTATTAGGGAAAATGAGACATTTTTGTCGATGGAAGTAGATGTAGCCTTTTCTTCATCTTCGTAATCTCTGTTTGAAAAAATTTCTTCTATATCATCACAATCATTTATTTTGACATACTTGAGAAATTCGAACTTTTGGGATGAAAACAAATACTTAATGCTTCCACAATCATGTATGATTATTTCTGTGAGCTTAGGTAACTCAATTACACTGCCAGTATTGCACAAGCCCACTAGATTTGGTAAGCCACCCAAATATAGAAACTTTAAACATGGAAATCTAAATGTTTCTGATCCGCTATCCTCATCATGTATGAGTGTTTGCAAAGTATCGCATGACTTGACTTTAAGACGCTCAAGCCTTGACAAAGTAAAAGCAACATGACGTGTGAAAAGGTACCTCAAATGTTGACACTTTGAAATATGAAGGACTCTTAACATGTGGAACGAAGAGCATCTAAAATCCCCAAGACAATTCATGTCGTCCACTTTTAAATGAAGCACAACTGTTTTCCCAAACAACACATTGATTCCATATTTCAAAAGTTCATCCATGTTGGAGACCAACATCAATGTGTTTTCGCATGATGTAGTCATTTCATACTTCTTTCCTAAAAAGCATCCTATGGAAATCTTGAATCTTTCAAGTTTGATAAACGAGATTCTCTTCGGGTGCACATTGTTTTTAAAGAACTCAATTTCTATTGCAGAAAGGTTTTTTGAACGCTCAGCAAATTCGTTGAAATTTCCGTCTATGAAGCTAATGGCCTTTCGACGAGCAACCTTCATATAAAGCTCTTCAAGCTTGACCAAATTTTTTAAGATGCCATCATTAAAATGAAGATTAACACAGCCTGTCACATCTAGTAGTTTTAGCTTTTCCAAATTTCCGATTGCGAATGGTAATTCGTGAATGCTACAATTAGCAAAACTTAGCACTTCTAGATTTGAAAGACTTCCAATAGAATGACAATCAAACGCCAATGAACACCCATGGAGACAGAGTGTTCGAAGGTTTTTGGAGTATTCTAATGATCCGGGAAGCAATGGATTCTCCATTTTTTTGTACACTATAACCTGAAGCTTTTCCATTAACCCATAGAAGTTTCTTGGAAATCTTATCGACCCATCTTCATGCGTTAGCTTCAAAAATGACGGGTTTTGATATATGAAGTTTCTTGGAAACTCTTTCATGCCCTTGCATGTTAATGAAATTATTTTGCAAGAGTCAGGTGTATCATTTACAGGCCACCTTAACATATTACCATGCTCAGCTTTAGAATACATTTTCAAAACAAAAGCACGCACGAGATCATGCATC
>JAOEHQ010000776.1:0-19474 GCA_025447715.1 Asclepias incarnata
CCTACACGCACAAAGCTCCATCGGAGTCTGACCCACATGATCGGATCTGGATAAATGGAACGAGCTCCAGCCGTTACTCAAATCATCTGAACCTCCCTTTTTGCCACATCCAATATTCTTATATAAATAAAAAATATGTGTCTATTTTTATTGTTGGCAGGGAACAGTAGTTATGGTTTTTCAACCGGCTGAGAAAGGCGGTGGTGGGACATATACACAAAACCCTACCACCGATTGAATCGGTTTGTGTTTGAAGAAGAAGAAGAAGAAGATTTTGATGATGCTGATGCTGCTGATGATGATGATGATGATGGCCGGCGGTTTGTAATTGATGATGATGATGATGGCCGGCGGTTTAGTGCAGAATCTTGTTCTGTTTTCATTGATTTTCAATTTTGGTATTGATTTGATAGAGAATTTTTTGGGTTTTGGATTTTGATTGGGAATTTTGGGGTGAGAATTTGTGTGTGTACGATTTCTTTCTCTGCTTCATTGCTGCTTCTTTATACTGTACCGGTTAACCGGTTGGTTATAACCGAAACCGGTTTGAATGGTTAGACGTTTTCAACTCAATAACCGGTTAATAACCGGTTTCGGTTTTTTTTTTATAACAAAATAACCGGTTACGGTTACTAGCCTAACCGAAAGTTGCACCTCTGATGTAGTGTAACGTTTCTGTTTGACAATTGTGTGGGCCACTAGTGGATCCAATTTTCTTTGGGCTAAGTATGTATGCTGTATAAGGCCATCTATTTTTTGGGCTAAGTATTTTGTGGGCCACTTACTTGTGGATGGGTTAAGCTCACTCTACAGTCTACATATTATGGATGGTTGGTTATTATTTATTAAGGGCCGTTTTGTTTTTGTAGGCCGGTCCGCACGAAAAGCATAACGATCTGATTCCCGGTTTATGTAAGTTAGGTATAATTATCTCATCACTTTGTCTCGTTAGTCAGCGTTATCTCATTTGATTATATAGTTTTTTTTTTCTCTTTTTTTTCTTTTCTAATTATGAAATGTATTTATAACTTATGATCATTTTCAGAAGTATTAGTCTTTTATTGATAACGAAATATTTCTTAACGAATTTCAACACAATAAAATTAATTAAAAGGGTATGATATTGTATTGTGTAAAAAACAATAAAAGTATTATTATATTTAAACCATTTAATTGTCTATAATTCATAAATACAAAATGCTTAATAAAAAGTCATGTGGCAAATAACGCCTAAAATAAATAAATAAATAAAAAATCTTTTAGTTGTCACCTTGAAAAATTACCAGTAATTAGGTTTTTTTTTATATAAAATATGAACTTATTGTAGTTTGTTGTTGCGTATGAAATATAGACGTATTTTGGTTCTAAATTTTAAAGAGATAAATTCGTAATCATATTTCTTATATGCTAGGTTATTTACTTGTATGTTTTAGAGGTTCTTTATGTAAAAGTTAACATTAATATCAGCTTTTGGATATATATGTGAAGTCACATATAAGTGATAACTTATTATGCAATTTATATAACATTAGAATCATGTCTGTACGATGCGCGTCGGTCATTATATGATTCAATTGATAAAACTTATCAATGATTTATTAAATTTTGATTTTCTCAGTAAAAGAAAAAACTAACCCACAATTGACTCGACAATTACGATTGGATATTCTTACTAAACTTAAGGGCCCACAAAAGCGGGAGATTTTATATGCAGTTTCATCACTTTGTTCGGCTGTTAATAATGAGAGACTTGTATCATGCTTTTATTTATAAGCTTAAACTTCAGTAGTTACTGTATTACTTTTAATTTTGATAGAGGAAAATAATTTCATTTATATATGTTGTGCTTATTACAAAGTGTTTTTTGTCCCATATATAAAAACTTAAGATATACTCTCAAATGATGATGAATCAGATCCCCACGTCGCCAAACAAAGTGACAGCTAAATGCTGAATGATGTAATGTGCTAATTAAACATATCTTTCATAGACAACTTAATTTAATTTAATATATATACTTCCCCCTCCTCTTTCTCTCTTGCCTTTCCGGCGGCTTTTCTCTCTTCTATCCGCGCGATCGACAAACACGTACGTACGTTACAGATTCTGTCATTGTTTACCATTGATCACATTTACATACAAAAAGTCTGATTCATTCTGTCAAGTAATCGTCTAAACGCGAAACTCGACTAGAAAACTTAAAACAAATTTCAAAAGTTTTCAGGTGATCAGTCATTATTTGTTTATTAGTCAAGATTCGAAGGGACACAATTGTTTTTTTTTTCTTTTCTTTTCTTAATTTTTTTTTATAATTATGAATAAGTTCTATGTTTATAAAAGTTAAATCATAAACTTATCACTTAGTGGTGGAGCTCTTCATCATATATATAATATCTTGTTTTTAAATATATGTACTATACATGCATACATGATACATTAATTAATACATACTTCAAAAGAGTTGACCTCAGCTCCCATAAGTTGGTGGAGTTGAATATATGTTTTGCCTAATTCATCATTCATACATGATGTATACACACGCACGCTGCTAGCTTTTTTTGTTTTTGTTTTCCATCAGTTGTTCTTAAGGAAATATATATATAGATAAACAGTTTGAGAGGTACTAATTAATGCAAAATATTACTATATACAGTATATGTTAATTTATCATGTATGTATATATACAGATGTTTACATCTTTCAATCAATTCTATGTACGTATTGGATTGGGATTTTATGATTGGCTTATTCCAACATCTTATAAAATTGCCTTCAATTCCAGCAGTTCGATTTACTTTTGATTTTATCACATGAACATTGCATTATGATATACTTCATGTTTTTTTGTCTTGTAGGTGCCATTTTGGATTCTAAGGTGTAGAACATGTCTGCATCACAGCTCTTACGGATTCTCCAAACCCTTCCGGCTGGTGCTAATAATGAAATCAGGTAATGTAATAAGTTATTTTATTCATGTTACACTCAATGTATCATTCTTCTTTGATTTTGATTTTATTTTTGTATACATAAATCGTGTTGTTCTAGTCAGTATGCGTGGTTCTAAGTAAATTCAGGTTTCATTTGAATGCAACAGTGCTTTCAACATGGATGAACTGGAGGCAAGTATGAATAGGAGCTCTAGGTGTACGAATCCATTTTTGTCTAACGATGACGAAAATCTAGTCAATTTCTGGAACAATCCCGAACTTGAAACTTCAATTTTCGGCAATGAATTTACCAATAATCACGAAGATGTGGAGTTCAGAAAGTCTTGTAATGTTCCTTCTCGTTTGTTGGGGAAGACCACTGAATTTTACGTTGATAAGCATTCAGTAGAATGTGAATTACCGGATATAATAGTATGCTATAAAGAGCGTGATTTTAACGTTAAGGATGTATGCATTGATGAGGGAGTACCTAATGAGAGTACTATTTCAATTGATAAAGACAATAAGGAGAATCTATGCGGATCTGTTCCTTTGAATGGAGATCATGATAAAATGATTGAAGGTACTCTTGATAATGAGTTACTTAAGCATGAATGGTTGAGGCCTACAACCACGACAGATTCTTACACTGATGTTGAGTTAAAATCGTCTATCCGAAGTTCAGCTAACATTTATGGTCCAGGCGGCTTGACGAACACTTACGAAAAAGAGCTGAATTCAAGTAACAACCTACAAGAAGGCGTCTCCACAGAGGAACTAGCTTCTAACTCCATGTTCCCCTTGCAACCAGATTGGTCACTAACATCTCTGGAATTCACCGAGTCCTCCAACAGCTATGCTCATGTTGTTGATCAACAGCCTCTTCAGGTGCATATTTTTCTAATTGTTGTGTACAATTTAGAGATGCCAAAATGGATGGATAGAACATGTTGGGTAATAAGTCAAAAAACATGTTACATTTTGTACTTGTGGAACTGGTACCGGTCTATTTGGCTGGAAACACTTTTCTTCTGCAAATATTTACTTTTCTTATGACCAACTGGTTTGTCAAATATGACTCAAAATATTATATTGTTTCAATATTTTTTAATTTCTTGCAAAAAACGATTTTGGAAGTTTTATTTACAATACACTTTTGGTGACTTCAACCCTTTTGACCAGTTTCCACAAATCTATATTTTCTTTTGCTTTTCCTGTTTGAACCAGAGATTAAACATAACCCTAACCGACCAATTCATAAATAAATTGCGTAAAAGCTGCCGCAACGTCATCTGATTGCATGTAGTAAACTCTTATATATGCTTAAATTACAGAATTTTGAAGAGGAGTTCCTGGAAAGGGCTGTTGTAGGATCTGAAATGGCTAAACCATGTAGAAGTTCCCAAATGAAGTATATAGTAAATGAAAGTGAGATCGAGGGAAGTGTAACTTTTCATTTTGACACCGGGAAAACAACAACGAGTAGTGATCCTAGTGGAGCCATGAGACCTGAATCCATTTATGGACATCCTTTAGAGACAGAAATTGCTTTTAACCACCAGGATGCTTCATCAGGTAAAGTGGCAAATCATCAAGTGCAACATGTTGAAGGAGAATCAAGTTTCTCCATGGCAGGTGTCATTTCAGAACTTATCTCTTGCTCCAGGCCTATGCCATTTTCGGGTGGCATCTCTAATCGATCAGATAGCAGTGCAACTAGCACCAGATCCTTCGCGTTCCCAACGTAATGACTTCACCTTCCCAACATAATACATGTAGAGGTGGCAAGATGGGCGGGTCAGATGGGTTGGATAATGAGTCAAAATAGGCCAGATTAATAAAGTCATTTTTAACACTATTCGGAACATGTCATATTGGTTTGGTTGACCCACAGGCAATGCTAGTTTGTTTCTTTAAAATTATTGTTTTTTATTTTAAATAGCAAATAACTGTTTCATAAATAAACCCAAAATTCTGTTTCTTTAATATTATTAAAATTATTAATGTGTTAATTATGATTAAAAACCAGTTATCTATATTTATGAACAAGTGTTAGGAGGTTGTATGCTTTAAACATAAATTTTAGGCGACTTTCAACCCATTAGAGCTGTTCCCTTTTAAGCTATAAAAGTAATTATTTGACTCATTTGATCTTCTTGACATAAAAAGAAAACCCAAATCATCCCATTTTATAAGGTAATGGTTTAAATTTGAAACATCTAATAGCATGCATACCACTTGGTAAATTCTTATCATAAACATTGGTAGTGAACAATTGTAGATCGCTTCCTTCTCATGCCATGGATTCATACTCTACTTGTTGACTTGTATATAACAAAGATTCTTTGTGGTGCAGACTAGAGACGGAATATGTTAGCAGCCCTGTAAGAATGGGAAAAGCAGAGAGGAGACGCTTACAAAAGCAAAAAGGATGGAAAAATGGCCTTCTCTGCTGTAAATTCTAAGTCATTTTCAATACAGAGTCACAAGATTTATATTGGTAAATACATGCACCCCCCCGATTCATGTGTATTAGGCAACTCTTGCCATTTGCGAGTCTGATATGAGATTTTGATGGAAATGGAAAGAAGGGGTTTGTTTTCAACTAATTTTCAAGGTTGCATTTTTGGATACGGTAATATTTTTTTACACATTTATCTGCTTTGGGTGAATGATCTATATATCATACATTTCATTATTCTTATGGTATGTGAAGCATATCGATATGGAAAATCTTATATACATATTGACGACTAAATCTTATGTTTACCTCATTCAACGACTGCATGTCTCATGATAATGTTCTTTTTTCTGATTCATCTCATTTACATCCATCTATAATTCAAAACTCAACATAAGATTATTAAAGAACATAAGACTACGATCGGGGTTGTAGTCCTTTCTTATTTTAAAATTTACCTAAAATAGAAATAACCAGGGGGTAATACAATACCTCTTGATGGGCCAGCTTCCTTCTTTTTGATCATGATGGGAGATCTCGCCAATACGTAAATATGTTCCTTTCACAATCACCTCGATCTACAGATAAAATGGATAAGCAGAATTACAAGATGTATAATTAACATATTGCACATGACGGGTGCTGTATCACATCACACAACTTTTAGCCATACATAGCATGTGTAAGACTTATAGGAGTGGGGGGCATTACATGGGGCATTACATGGGGCTTTTTATGGGAAATGTAAAAAAAAAAACCTAGTACCGTTACTTTTGGAAAGCTCCTGCCCTTTGTTACCATACAAACATAAAATATTAATAAAAAACAAAAGAAAAAGGGCGTGACTGAAACCACCACTCCGGTTAGCCTTATGAAAAACTTACCAACATATTTAAGGATTAAAACTTTTTTAAATTTAAACAATGAAAAAGAGATGAATGGTAATATGGTACACCCTACCAGACGGGGAAAACCCAGTTATGAGCAATGAAAAAAGTTACCGATTAAATCTAAGATGTAAAATAAAAATTATAAATTTATGTTGTATCTTATTTGTAGTCCCTAATAAACATTACGTATATGATTAAAAAAAGAAAGAAAAAAGACTAATTTCAAGTGGCAAAAACAAATATTTTAATTAAAGTGGTTGTACCATAATACGCATCCTACCACAGGGCAATACCCTGTGATAAACAATAAAAAGGTAAAGTTACTGTATCCTATCATAATGGTATAAAATAATATGGTTAACAAAAAGTTACAAAAAAAAATAAATTAATGAATAGAAATAAAAAATAATAATTTAAGTTGGAGTGTGAAAAAAATTAATTAAAAATGTTGTATGGTAACACGATGACCATCCCGCATGAGGCAAATATGGTTAAGAAAAAGTTATGAAATATAGTTAATGAATAAGGGAAAAAAAGCCTACAGTTCGAATAGCGAAACCAAAAATTGTAATTAAAGAGGATGTACGTTATCACGGTGCATCCTACCCCACACGGCCCCGTTATGAACAGTAACTTTCCATTGTTGATTGTATATATTGAGAATGAGAATGAGAATGGAAATGAAAATGAGATTTAATTATTAAAAAAAAACTCTGTTAAAGCTGGAATAATAATCAAGTTTTTTGAATAAATTGATCTACAAGGTTCTATGCATTATAAATACACTATGGGTGACATCCATCTTGTTTAACCTCGTTTGACATGTTCCTTTATTTATTTGACTAACCCAAACTTTCGATCAATTTGTTATTCATGTAGTGACGTGATGGTGGAAGTTGCAGAATTGCTAGATGTTTGCTGGTTACAAATTGTTGGGAAATTTGAGATGGGCAGGCTAACACCAGGAATCAAGTATGAGGCTGTGTTTGTGCTGATGATGAAAGATATTAATTACGGGTGGAAACATCCAATCAATATCAAACTCACTCTACCAGACGGAAGTACACAAGAACACCAAGAAAACATGATGATAAAACCAAGATCCGAGTGGTTTGAGATCGTAGCAGGGGAGTTTATAGTAGACGCGAAAAAGGGAGGATGTGTTGAGTTTCACATTTATGAATTTAAAGGTGGGCGCTGGAAAAGAGGTTTAGTCGTAAAAGGTGCTGCTATTCGACCAAAATTTTAAAACTTTGTACTATAATTCTTGAATCCATATTCACAAAAGTTATTTAGAGTTATGTTTAAATGAAAGTCGCTTGCCTGTCGTAAATGTGTTTCTTTTCAAAGCTTGAGACGGATATTCACCAGAGGTGGTAAATCTGAAGCAAATTTTATAGTTTTAATCACACTTGCGCAAACTTTAATGCAAGTCTATTTCTAAATGCTTAGTTCTTTCATGAAACACGGAATTTGTAGCAATTTGAATGGCAGATTGACTATCACAATGAACACTTATAGGCAATAAGTGTTGTAGGTTCAAATTATTAAGTATGTTAACAAGCCAAATAATTTCACAAGTAACAACAGCCATAGCCTTTTCGGTTGGACTTGGCTATTATAGTTGTTTCTTACTTTTCATGGAAACAAGTAAATTGCCTACAATACAAAAAAAAAAAAAAACCGAGCTTCTGGTAGCAAACATCTATCCAGTCTGAATCAACAAAAGCAACTAGGTTCAATTTGTCACTTTTCATGATATGAACACATTTCCTAGGTGCACCTTTTAAATATCTTAGAACTCTTAACTCGAGATCAAAATGTTCTTGAAAAGATGCATGCATAAATTGGCTCAAGGTCTCTACAACATAACTAGTAGTAAGATAAATAAGTTTAAGGAAGTGATAAACTCACATGAGTGTTTATCCATTCACAACAATTACTGCATCATATAGTTGTATTGTACAACTGTATGATGCAACAATAGTTATGGATGGATAAAAACTCATGTAAATTTATCATTACGCATAATTTATCAATAAGCTCTTGACAAATTGAAATATTAACCAATTTCTTTGACTTATTTTCATTTTTAGAAATTGTCAAATTCATGTCCAAAGGTGTATTGACATGTTTACACCCTAATAAACCAAAATCATTCAAAAGTTAAACAATATTTTCCCTGAGAAAGACACATTCCTTTATGGTTTCAATTACTTCAATTCCTAAAAAATATTTTAATTTCTCTAAATCTTTATATTATTCGATACTTTCAGGGAAAACAAAACAATGCATCTTTCCTTTAATAAATCAAATACTATCTCAAATAACACAAATATATACAATATATGTGTTATACTCAAATGCATCTAACACTCATGTTATTATACATATATACAATCATAAATTCATAATCATGTGGTGTGTGATATGTGTTATAGTGAAGCTTCCTCGTTATCTAATTGCATGTTTATCTTTGCTTATGAATTGGCATATAATGGCGGATGCAAAGATGACAAAGACATTAGTAACAAGTAGTTGTTTGAATTGGCATCTTAAATTTCAGGAATCACCAATGTTCTTAAAGGGTAAAGGAGGGCATCTTGTCCCCGAAACCACATTGGATCCTCATCATCCCACCCCGTAAGGGTTATGATGCTGGTAAAATACCTTCACTTAATACCCACATGATTTTGGCATCTCTAAGGATCGAACCCATGTTTCTCAACTTTACATGTGAGCCCAAGCTGCATTGATAATGGATACCACTTCATCTATTGATGGATTGGTATCACCAATGTTCTTATTAATCTTGTTATAGATATATTTTTGTAAATTAGTTAAGAACTCATAACATGCTCGAATTCAAACGAGCAATTGTTCTCCAAACTCTTATAAGTAACAATTTCACACGAGTCAACCATTGGGGTTAATTGTCCAAGTATATTAAAGAGGTTTCATGGTAAAAAGGTTGGCATTACAAACACTTCATGGTCGGTGATGAATGGTGGTAGTCGTGAATCGTTTTACTTTTTAACTCGTTTTATTTATAGAGTAAAAAAATATTAAATAGTTGTGTGAAATTAATTATATTGTAAAAAGATCACAAAATATTAATTTTAGCTTGAATAATTTTTATAAGAAAATATACATAACTAGATGATCAATTTTAGCTTTGGAACACATGCATTATCTTTGATTTTTTGCAAATGTGGTCTCCTGAGGTGAGTGGTGAACGGATCTTGTATATTAAGAAATAATTTAGCATTCATTTTTCTAACAAAAATAACAAGAAAATGATGTTTATTGCATATTTGCTAAAGGATGGGTTAGTTGGTAACAAAGATGTGGTGAACTGCTTGGATTAGTTTGTAGTAAAAAAAAATGATCATGTCTACATATATGCAGAATTTTGTATCATGCAAATCCTAGTAAAAAAGTTATGTGTGCTCAAAATGTATTAAAACCAATGAACCATACCGATGGTTCCCATAGGGATATTCTTTAGTTCATTTTAAATATAAAAAAGATCCAAGATATATAAGAGAAAAAAAAAAAACTTAATAAAAAAGGGCCCGTCCCATTTTCTCTCCCTTGGTCGAAAAATTCAGCATGTTTGATGTGTAAAATGAATCTTTTCGGTCAATACCAATGGTTAATGTGGAATGGTTAGGGTGATGGGTGTGAGTGGCAAATTTGAGCGGTACCGCAAATTGGTATGGGATAACACCACCCTCTATGGATTAGCATATTATGGCATGCGGCATTGACATAAGAAATCGGTATGGATATGCCGATGGCCACAGAAATTGGCATGGCATTTAATGGTGTGATTGATTGTACAGTACAAGTCTTGAAGCTTAACCATCTCCTTAGTATTTGACAAGCATTTAATGCATCTTTTGGCAAGATTTTGTAACCATCCCCCATTATTTGGCATGTTTTGCCATCTTTTGACAAATGTTGACATGACATGGTGTGATTGGTAGTTGTCATGCCAAATTTGACATCTTGACAACCACACCCACACCCATTACCCATAAAACATTGTCATCAAGGTTGAGAGATTAAATTGATGAGTTGTTCAAAGTTAATGGTAAAAACTTTGTCGAAACAAGCTAAGTGATTAAAACGATAAATAGTAAGATGTTTGGGAATTGAAATATTATTAACCTAAAAAAAAGGACAAACCAATATTACTGGCTACATTCATGAACCATCCTAGACGGCATCACCTAAAGAGGATCACAAAGCTTGGAGTTTAAAGTAACAAACAACAGAAAAGGCAATTTCAACTCGCGTTATGAAAACACATTAACTAGGGTTGTATTTTATTGGGTCAAACAAGTCTAAAGTCAAAGTCATTATAGTCAAGCTTGCTACCTCCATTTCATTTAACCTATCTATAATACTATTAATTTAATAATATAATTCCCATGATCATGTTAACACAATAGTTATAAATCTGAAAAACCTTAGAAATGAACATCCAAGTGTTAACTCAACCCAGACCAACCTTAGCTGTTTAGAGTCCAACCCATTTTACATGTTACTAAACCCGATCCATCCACCCGTTTTGCCACCTCTAAAGCACAGTATAGACTCATGATCTTGTTATCTTTGACATGCATTTCAAATTGATAATGATAAAACAAGCTAAATCATACTCTTGTCTTCAAAGATAGGTGTTCACTCCATTCAAAATATGTAAGGAGTTCCTTAAGTAATGATGATAATAGAGGTGCTGATATGACCCTGGTGAATTTCTATTACATACATTTAATAGCATGATTTAATTAGCCTGTGAAGTTGGCCTATTTACCCACGAATCTTTTTTCAGCTTTAGATTCCATAATGTTAGTATTTACCATTTTTTTTTTCCTGCTAGAGTACCTTTACACACCTTTCAGCTACAGGTGCAACCACAAGCTCCGCATATCTATTTGGGCAGCCATTAACCTAAACGGTATTTGCTTTCGTTTCCTCAAGTGAACATTTTAATGGCTCCCTTGCTTTTGTGAATGGCTTTCATGAAGTGAGTTCGAAGCCTTGAGGCCCATGACGCGGATTTCAGGAGGTTCAGAAGATGAAATCTTTCTACGCCTTCCATTTCCACTAGACAAGTGGATTTGTTCGAGGCTTCTATGCTTTTGCGAATGACTTTCATGAAGTGAGCTCGGAGCCTTGAGACCCATGGCACGGATTTCAGGAAATTGGGAAGACGAAATCTTTCTACGCCTTTCATTTCCGCAAGCCAAGTGGATTTGTTCATGGCTTCTTTGCTTTTGTGAATGACTTTCATGAAGTGAGCTCAAAGCCTCGAGGCCCATGACACAAATCTTGCGAGATTTAGAAGATGAAACCTTTTTACGCCTTTCATTCCCACAAGCAAAGTGGACTCCTCCATGGCTTCCTTTCTTTACCTGTCCATGCAGTGTCTGTCCACCCTGTAAGAAATGAATATCAATAAGAGGTGGAATATTGGGCAGGTTGAATCGAGTCAGTAGGGTAATAGGTCAGATAGGACTAGGTTGACCCGTTAGTTTTCTTATTTCCTAATAGACCCCCTAATAGCCAACATATTAATTAAAATTGTAAGATACTTTCATCATACGTGATACTTTAACTATTTATATAACTAAAAGAAAAAACAACAAAAAGTGTTAACGAGTAAACACAACCTGACCAGTTTTGACTGCAAATGCTTAAGCACTTCTTTTAGTTCCGCCCGTTTAGATATGTTGTTCCACCCAGACATACATAAAGAGCCAAATCGGCAAATATGTTCATTTTGAGCAAAAGTTGCCCCTTGAATATAAATAATAGAAATATATGACAATATTAAGTTAAGTTATCTGTCTATAACTCCTATGTACATTTTGATTTATTTCTTCCAGATCATCAAACTTTATTTTTTTGTCCCTTCCAGGCCATCATACTTTTTCAAATGTTCCTCCAAGTCATTAAAACTTTAAATTGTGTCCATGTTTGGACATTTTGTTACCGTCCTTATGAGCCTTAAGAGTACATTATGTTTCTACCCAAAACGACATCGTTTTGGTAACAAAATGGCCAAGTGGCAACATTTGGAAATTGTGATTGTCTGGAAGAGACAAAAGAGTACGATGGTCTTAGAATGGACAAACCAAAAAGTACATAGGAGTTCTAGGCAATAAATCCTATTAAGTTTAATAATATAAATCTGAGTAAAAGCTGAATATAGAGCGTTGAAAACTAAGAAGATATATACACAATCCAAACATAGGACACACATTTTCAACTAACTCCCAATTTTCCCACTTGAGATCTAAGAGTTCTTCATCGCCGTCATCATACAACACCTAAACGTTATACCAACAAACATCAATCAACATATAAAGTAATTGAAAATCAACACATTGGAGAAAACTTATGTGACATCACACCTTGTGCCTCTTGTTTATATCGTCAAAGAATTGAACAACTCCCGGGTAATACCTGCAGCAAAAGATGTTCACATTAGCAATCCTGAAAGATTCATTAATCTTAGTCAGGAAATATGACACTTACATTTTATCACCGGGCCACCAAACTTTTATCCTGCTTCCCACCAAATGTTCACCATGCTCAACAATTCGGACCTAATCACCACAGATTTTTAGAATCCAGAAGTTGATTAGCATAATATCTAAAATGAATTAGAGGTGGCATAGTGAAACCATTTACGGTAAACATGTCAAATTAGGTTCTCCTTTGCTCCTAACACGTAAAATGGGTAAAAAAAAGTTATAAAAATTAGATTGAAACAAGTTGAACGGGTCAAGTGGGTCAAATAGGTCAAAAGTCACCAATAATATAAAAATTAGATAGAAACAGGTTGAACGGGTCAAGTGGGTCAAATAGGTCAAAAGTCGCCAATAATGTATCTAAAATACATAAGATAAGTATATATAAAATAAGATTTTAATCTTATCTAAGACCTTAAGGCTTATTTAGTTTTAAAAAACTAAGAATTTTCATGGAAAACTTTTGTAAAACTAGAAAAGCATTTTTGTAAATAAACGCACCCTTCTCTATTTATAAAATTCAAGGAAAGATAAAGAAATGTCTGTGGTTCATCACAATCCATTTTAACATACTATAAAGATATCCGTCTTGACACTTTATCCAATCTGCCACCCATCCCATTTTAACAAGAGTAGTTTCCAGAATCAGATGGTATTACATTTTTCTTCCACAGAGTGTTATTTCTCTTGCATTTTGTACCTTCAATTCTGTTACAGATTTGGATGCTATTGATGGATCATCAAATGAAAGGGTTATCATCTCATCTTTCTCTCCATCTTCGGAGTGGATGCCTTGTTGAAAATTCCTTACAGTCTGCATACACTCAAGTTTTATCCTGTGAGTTATATCTTTCCCCAAATTGGGTATCTCAGTTGTATATGGAATAGTTCCGTTAGCCACCAAGAAAAGAAATATGAATTTTGCACATTAGACAATTATTTTGGGATAGGGGTGATATCAGATTTGACCAACGTTCTTTAAATGTAATTAGAATCCTGTAGACCTGTAGTGAAATCACAACAAAGATACGAACCCATCCCATAATAGGCTCACATCAAGCCATAGGCTAGGTGTAGAACTCAATTCAAAAAGCTATCATAAAGGAGAAGGGGACACCTAGACTTATAAACCACCAACCAATCCCATACTTGGCCGATGTGAGATCATAACAATACCCCACCCTATGAAAAGCCAACGTCCTCATTGGTCACGGCTATGATGGTCATGGTGGGCACCCTTTTTTTGGGTCCAAGCCACCACTCCGAGCTCGTTGGTCACAGCTATGTTGGTCACGGTTAGCACCCTTCTTTTTTCGGGTCCAAGCCACTACTCCATAGGCCACCACTCCGAGTGTCGGAACCTTAGGTATTGTAATAAATAAGTATGAGCAGAGTAACAATCACCATATTGTAATTTTCTGATGCCGTTTTGCAGATAAGTGCAACCATCTTCGAATAATCATAAAGAGCAATGCTCATATCTCGTCCCATATCTGGCAGATCTGGTTTGAGTTGAGCAGCACAGTTCATGAGAACCTTTTCCCCTAGTTGCCAACAAACATGTGAAGCAATCTGCAAGAGCAACAACACTTAGTATAGGATATAGTTAGTGGTTAACTAAGAACCATTGTTGGTAAAGGTCACTAGCATAAACATCACCTGATTATTCCTTTTCACAGTTGCAACTACGACACGTTGAAGCTCACGCTTGAGCTCCTTACTTTCCTCTATGATCATGGTCATAATTTTCTCCATCTCGTATACAATAGCAGACGAATTCGAGCTTAAAATTCAAAAGGAAAAGAAACTCAGTTAAGCTTCAACTTTCCACTAAATGACATATAGTTCCAGTATATGTAGGGCTGCAAAGGAGTCGAGCTTTTATCAAACTATTCGAGCTAGAGCTCAAGTTTGACTCGTTCGAGTGAACTTTATCATTCTCGAGTTCGATTTTGAGCCCAGAAACCAAACTCGGAATATTTAGCTAGTCGGGCTCAAGCTTATAAGGGCTCAGCTAGAGTTCTTATCAAACTTCCGAGCCTTATATAATATATGTGTAGATATAATATGTATATATCAGGTGCTAATATGAACTTAGACTAAATATGATACTTATTTGAACAAAATTATATCATTCTACAATCACTTACTATAAAACTCACAATTAAATATCTTGAATTATATAACGTGATCGACAATTCACCATATTTTTGTTTTTGTTTTTAAATCTTATTTGAGTCAAGCTCGATCCTTTTTTAATCTTATTTGATTCGACCTCGAGCTTTCATCATAAATCTCATCGAGTTATCAAGGCATCGAGCCGAGCTCGAGCTAGGCATAAGCTCTTCGATTCGAGCCCGAATCCTGTCGAGTACGAGCTCGATTGGCTCGTTGACAACCCTCAAAATTAGTTGGTAGCTGGTGCTTATATTTAGATCTGGAAGCTAGAGTTTTTATTTGTAAAATGGTGTTTGACAAAGTAGCTAAATTGGAGCTTAAGAATGTCAAAATGACATAAAAGGACACACCAATACAACTCAAATAGAAGCTGAAACTATTTTTAAGGGTATTTATGTAACTTATTATAAGCCCAAGCTAGATTTAAACACTAGTTGAAGTGAATTTATTTTTCAACAAACTTTAAAAACTTGTTTCAACCAAACAAAACTTTTAGTTTGAGCTTTTCAAAAATATAAGCTCAAGCTTTAATAAGCTAATGTAAGCTCGTCCACCAAACATACATTATCTTTTTATTCTTCCATTTCAATTAACAAAAAGTCTTCCATAACAACAAAAAGAAAAATAAATAAAAAGAAAAGATGAATTGCAGATAGAACCAGTGTCAAAAATGATGACATCTCGCAAAACTAGAAGTGAAAATAAACCATTCTAGCTGCTAGCAAACAAATAGAGTTCTTACTCGGCAATGGTTAGAAATTGTTTAAATAGTCGAACTATTAGTCCGTGTCCATCCAGGTCCAGGTCCAATATCAGTACACACAATCTGTACTTGCGAAATATTTTGAGAACTTTAGCCATCTTCGTATAGCATCCACCAGATGTAGAAGATAGTTTCTCGAACGTGATTACAACCAATTCAAAGAAATGCTGTGCACGAACAACAAGAATAGAGAAGTTGCTTGGGAACTTAGTACATTATATTCTAAAGATTCCCCACTAGTTAAATCAAAGGCGCATTCTGTTTCATACCTTCATTTGTTTATCATTGTATGGGTTTCCTGGTGCCATAATCCTCATGATCTCACAGATGCAACATGCAACTGAGATATTAACACCCATGTCAGGATGTGAAACCAGTTCTTGAGCAATCAATGCCTCAGATATTGGATGCAGTACTTGAAGCATGGATTTGAAAGGCGATTGCTTAACCCTAGATAGAATTTGCTCCATTTGCTATTACAAAAATACACCAAAGTTAGATTTTGAGAATATGTAGCTAAAAATATAAGTAAATGAAAACCTGGTTCATTAAAAGCATCGTCAATGCTATAAACTGTAGCAACCAAAAAAAGCTATTTTATATTATAATATTTTAATACCTTAAAGACACTTCTAAGAACTGACACCTTTATGAACAACCTTTCCTTGATATTCTATATACCAAAGGTCTTTTTGGAGCAGTCTCCCTACCCTTGGGTAGGGGTATGATTGTCTATATCATACCTCCCCCATACCCCACACACCAGTGGGATCGGATATTCTTGTTGTGGTGGTATAGCCAAAATAAAAGAGCAAGGGTGCCAATTGGGTTGGGTTCGGGTGTAGCAAAAATAAAAGAGTAAAGGTGGCAATTAGATAATCAGGTTGAGATTTTCAACCGTAACCCGAACCTGAACTGATTAGATAATCGGGTTGGAATTTTCAACCCTAACTTGAAACCTGGAGATGCCCATTTGACATGTTTAACAATCAGACAAGGTCAGACGGTCAGACCAGACACGTTTGCAGCTGTTTCAGGTCATATAGTTGATTCAGGTCAACCCGTGTAAGTCTAAATTCTTTTCCCAAAATTAAACTACTTTATGTTTAAAAATCTCTTAATAAACTTCAGGTTGGTAGGTCAGGTCGTCAGGTCGACCCGTTTACCCATAAGGCTACACCAATTATTCGTGTTGCTCAAACAATGATTCTAACAATAATAAGCTTTTGCTCGATAAGTTTCACGAGCCCAAATCGGGCTCAATGAATAATTCTAACTTTGTTGAATCGGACAAGCTAATCAAGAACCACTAGGGTGGTGGTCTAGTGGTTGGGCATGTGTCTCCAAAATGGTGAAACTCCCTGGAGGTTATAGGTTCAATCCCTGATTCTTTAAAAAAAGATACCCTAGTGGCCACGGAGGTTCACCTGCTTTGACTCCGGGTTCGCAAAGCGAGTCAGCTCTCGGGATTAGTCTGCTCGCAAAGCGAGTTGGACACACAAGCTAATCAAGCTAAACGAGTCCAACGATCCGGATGAGCCTGGTTAAAGTGACTTTTATGAGCTTTTGAGTTGTTAAATAAGTTCATTTATGGTTATAATTGACTTAAGTTAAGGATGATCTCTAGCGATGAGAGGAGCTTACTGAGCCCTAACTCAAGGTTCGCAGATAACAAACTTAAGCTTAAAATTTAGTTAATTAAAAAGATTATAAATATCAAAACGCATATTGGTTTTTTTTAAGGCATTAGGCGCTCAAAGGTGACAAGAGTCAGAAAGCCTATGTGCTAGGGGTTGGGCACAAATCACACACACGAGACTTCCGTTAATCACAAAATACTTTCTGCAATAAATTTTCTAACAAGTAAATGCTTACGCATCAAAATATTTCAATTATATACCTAGAGTAGTCAAAAATTTGAAGGGGATATCATAGTTGCCACAACATCAATAGCTAATAAGCCATCATTAAAGTTGGTTCAAGAGTCTAATATTTGCAAGAATAAACAAGAGCGTAAATATACCATCTTAAAAAGCCACTAAAATCCCATATAATACAGTTACGGGAGAAGATTTTACCATAAAAGCCCGCTTAAAGTCCTATCTTAGGGGGGGAAATAGGCTCAAAAGGGCCTCACACTCTCACCTCAGGCTCAAGCATACTCGGGATAGCCTTAGCTTGACTAACAAAAAGGAAAAAACATTTTACTAATCACCTCATAATGCCTAGCCCCTATGCACATGTTTTTTAAACCAAGACAAGCGTCAAGTTCAAGGTTGAACGATAACAAAATATTCGAGTTCGGGCTCGAACGACAACGAAATATCCAAGTTAGAGCTCGAACGATAACGAAATATCCGGGTTCAAGCTCAAACATGATTACAGAAAGTTATTCAAGCTCCAGTTAAAGTAATTAATAAACAAGTTTACCCCAAATTTCCTGATACTAGCTCGGCCATGATTAGCTTGTTAACACCCGTAGGCCTTCTCATGTATCTTTAGTTAGTACAATAGCAAATAGCGCTCCAAAGGCCACCTCACTTGCGCTTGTTAGGGAACATACCAACTAGCACTTCTTAGGATAGCCTCGGCTTGACTAACCGAAGGCATTTTACTCATTGCCTCATAACACCCGTGACTACACGCACCTTAGTTGCGCTTTTTTAACCAAGACAAGCATGGAGTTCGAGCTTCGGTTCGAACAATAGCGAAATATTCCGGTTCAAGCTAGAACACAATTATAAAAAGTTATTCAAGCTCCAGACTCCAGAGCAATTATTATTGAACGAGATAAACCTAAATTTCATGCTACTCGTCTCGGCTCGTTCACACCTGTAGGCCCACTCATGTAGTATCTCTAATGAGTAAAACATGAAAAACTAATTTATATTTTAAGTCATAAACCCTTAATAAAGCATAGCCAATTAAATAGTATAACCCCTTATATAATCTACAACCACCGCCAATGTGGCCTAGTGGTCAGAAAACGACCTCACAAGAGGTCTTAGGTTCAAACTTCCCCATGTAAACATTTTGGGATGGCCAAGAAAAAGGTTCAGAAACAGCCACTTGGATACCCTGGTTTGCATGCATCAGAGTCAAAAGACTCGCCCTCAACGGGTAACCTCAACAAGGAAAACCACTTTATAATCTACAAAATTTAGGGAAAAACAACCCTATGTATTTAACAAATCTCAAACATCTTAAAATCTAAGCAAACAACAACTTATATATAAACAAATGTGCGTGAAACCCATACAAAACCATAAAATTCAAACACTAAATTATTAATATAAAAAATTAAAATTAAAAATTAAATAAATAAAAAAACGAAGAAGTTACCTCCAAAACATTAACAATCTCAGCATTTGAAGAAGGCAGGTTTAATAACATAATTGAAGTTTTCATAATCTGGATCTGAGATTTACTTAAATGAGACCCTGAAGCAGCCATTTCAGTTATTTACTACAAAATTCGCTGTAAAAAAAACTTGGTAAAAATTGTATGATTTTGAGAGGTTATGTAACTTGTAAATGCATGTATGTAAGTATGTATAATTGTAAAATGATGAGTGTACTAGTTATTTAATGAGAAAGAGGTGTCGTTTTTTTTTTTTATATACCAGTTTTACGGGAAATAAAAGAAGGGAAAATGGCAAAAGTGTGTTTTGCCTTTTATAGAAATTTTTAAGAGGGAAGGAAGGGCAATGG
>JAOEHQ010000786.1:0-30542 GCA_025447715.1 Asclepias incarnata
CAAAACGAAAAATTGGAATTACAAGATCGAGGTCTTGTTCATCAAACTCCAATTACTACTGTTATGTGAACTTGGTACTATGACTACACCCATCATCACCAGATCTCTTGTAGCCCCCAACGGTCGGATTTTTGATTTTAGCTCTCAACCCACCGCTGGCTATAAGCCAGCCCACTTGCAGCCCGCCGGGAACCAGTGGGGATGGCGGCGGTGTTCCCCAACTGGTTGAGCAGCCAGCCGGCCGAGCCCGCTGCCACTCCTCTCCCCCTAAGAAACCAATTATTTATGAAAATAAAATATTAACATGAAAATAAAAACATAAGGCATTAGATAAGATAAAAATAACCACGATCCTTGATAAATATTAACTAGTGCAGTAAAAAACACCTTGCTAAATTGGCAAAAAGTAACAATTCATAATAAACAGAAGAAGACATCGTCCAAAGACATTCAACATAGTTAAAGGAGTATATTTTAGATATGCTTGGTCTTTATGACACATAACTAAGTAAAATTCCAAGACAATAGCTGTTGAGAGGACATGTTTGGGCGTTCAATGATGATTTACACTAAATGTGAAACACATGGAAATGGCCGTTGTATTAAGTATCTAGACATCCTTTGTTCTTCATCGGCTAACTCATTAAATCTCTATATATATAATTAAATGAGGATATTTTAAGCCTTATTGACATTACTTTTTTTTTGACAACTAAAATTTTTGCTTACTTGTCATTTTTCTCATATTTAGTGTTTTTTTATGCCATGAAGATTTATAAAAAAATATTTTCATTAAATAAATAAATAAATAATATTGAATCAATTATGTTAACACACAAATTAAGGAGTTATTTTAGGAATTAAAGTTGTTATCTTTAATTCAATCTATTCAAGGAGTTATTTTATGAATTAAAGTTGTTACCTTTAATTCAATCTATTCAAATTTTATACCGTTGACGATTTTTTTGGTTTTTTTTAGTTTTCATTTGAACTTTACAATAATCATATTTACTATAAACTAACCTTGATTTTTGAGACTTAGTATAACTTTGGAAACTTCTTCCGTAACTGTGGATTTAACTTAAGGTTTGTTAATTATGAATTGGTAAATTTTGTGAATCTAATTTTCTCATCTTTATTTACATTGAGGTGGACTATTTTTACATATTAATTTGCTTATAAGTTTCTTCTTGCAATGTTATACTTACAAAGTTATGCACATGAGATATTTTGATTTTTTTTTTCAATTTTGTTAAAAGTTAAAACAATGAATAGTGATAAACCTTAGAACTACATGTAATCAAAAAGATTCATATATATATATAGATATATATATATACTAGTTTTAATACCTGTACGATATATGGTTTGACTATATATATATTGTACACATTAATTTTTCTTATAAATATAAACTACATCTGAACAAAATTAAAATTATCAAAAATTTTTTATATGTAATTTAAATAAACCTAATTAACATACATGTATAAAAAAAAAAAAAACTTGATTATTACTATATAAATATTAATGCAATTAAGTTAAATAAGTATTATATATAGACAGTGCTTGTTTAGAAAATAAAAACATATACAAATATTATATAACTTAGGAAATTATATATAATGTATATATTTAATAAGAAAAATTGTTATAAAATAAAATTTATGAAGGATTTTATGGGTCAAAAGGACATACATAAATTAATGACAACATCATAGTAAAAATAAAAATAAAAATAAGTAAAAAATAACAGTAAAAATAAAAATAACAATAATAATAAAAAAAAGTAACAGTCCCTTAAATAATTGAGTTGAGAGAAAGGAAACGGTGTGTTTATATAGGTGCGGACGGAAGGACGGACGGAAGGAAGGTTTTCAGGGTTGTTTCTTATTCTATATTCCGCGCAGGGGGAGCCATGGATTCAGAGCTTTTGCTACCGGTGGAGCCACAATCGCTGAAAAAACTAAGTTTTAAATCAGTAAAACGCGCTCTTGATCTCTTTTCACCTCTTCACTCTCAATTACCCCCTTCTGACCTCCTCAGGTTTTCCTTTCTATTCCCCCCTTCATTATATATACACATATACATATCTATATATATATATACCAATAATATAACCTAATTGTTTTTTTATATTTCTTACAGCAAGAAGATACGTATTAGCCATAAGGTTAGTTTCACTGATTCTTACCCGAACTATTGTTTTTGATATTGAATTCAAATTAGGTTTTTTTTGTGTGTTTTTATTGATACTTTTTTTTTTGGGGTTATATAATAATGTGGATTTATATTTGTGTCTGTTTCGGTGATGGTTATTAGATAGATGTTGAGTATGGTGGAATAAAAGCGGCTTCGAATCAGCCTGCCAAGAATTCGTTGCAGAGTCAAGTTGCACCGTCCAGCTCAACTGCTCTTGTGTTATCAGGTATCTTGATAATATTATGTATGTTGGATTGTTGATTACTGTATATACCGTAAATATGGCAGTGGTGGTCTTATACTCTTATTTTGGCTAAAAATGTATGCATGTTAGAACTTGGATGCAAACTATGTGATGCACAATCAATGCTCAATGATAACCTTTTCCGTTTTGTTTTAGAAATGATACTTCGTTGAACGGGACCAAACTAATTACCCTAAACAAAATGACGAATTTATAAATTATCAATACAATATAATGTTTTGAAGTATATCAACCTTTATTTTAGGTCCTGAAAGTTCCAAGAAGACTGGTACTCAGAGTGATTTGTCCGTTACTCCCGCTATACCAAAGAGCCTGTAAGCAGTGTTTTTCTTTTGAATCTTAATGCCTTTCCTGCCTGCATCTGTCCATACATTTATCTGTTTCTAGTTTTTCAGTTGTTAAACTGAATTGGGTATGTGAATTTTTGTTTGACAGAGGTGATGGTAATTTGACTGCCAAAAGTAATGCTGTCATTCCTGCTCACGGGACTTCAGACAGGTTGCATTTGCTTATACTGCTTATTGTTATTGAAAAAACTTGTCTTTTTCAATTTGATTTATTCATCAATCCCTATTTCAATTTTATTAGCATGGGCCTTAAATCACTGATTTTTTTAGTCATTGTTACTACAGTGATAATACTTTTATGGTTTTGCCATATTTTGAAATATTACTGGATGTATTAGGAGGGCTAGAAGCCTAGAAGTATATTAGACTCATGCAACGTTATTGGTTGCTAGAATACATGACTACATGAGACTCCCACTCCCAAGACCTCTTTTTGTTGTTCTTTTACTTCATCGTAATTAGTAGAATTCTGTTGGTGCCTTATGTTTAAAAGTTCAAATGTGACATTATTATCCAGTATGCTATAATTGTTTAGTGTGTTATATAAGGTTATTTGCTTGCTATAATTGCCTTATGCTACCTTCAGTTTGAGGATTAGTGTATTATATAAGGTTATTTGTTTGCATCTGCTTCTTCTTTTACATCTACAAGTAATGTAATCTCTAGTGAAGTTCAGTCTTTTTGTTCTTAATAGTTTGACTTGTTTCTTGTAGGAATCTCTCAACTGCAGCCCTTATGGAGAGAATCCCTAGCAGGTGGCCGCGTCCAGTATGGCATGCTCCATGGAAGAACTACAGAGTGAGATTCTTGATCTTCTTAATAGTTTTGACTTTTATTTGCATCATATCAAATAAGAACGTTTTACTATCATACTTGAGTCGAGTCTATTCGAATTCTGGGGATATGCCATATGCACAATATATTATAGGACAAGAAATAGATAGTCTCTGCATAATCAATACCCACGTACAGATGAATACTAAAGCTATGTTAACTATATATATTTTTGTGACCCAGATTATGTAGTATATAATAAGTTGGTGTTTTAAGGGTAAATTAGGGGGTTATTTCCGATAAATTAAACTAACTTTTACCAAACTGTCATTGTAAACTATTTTACCTTTTGATGTAACAAATTTTTTTCTGCTACATTGGACCTATAATGTTATCAGAAAATGGCACGACCTTCTTTTTTACCTGCTATAGAAGGTCGGTTATAGATACACCACATTCTTTAAGGGAAAAGAGTTCATTCCGTACAGCGACAATTTGGTGAGAGTTTATTACATTTGGTGCAATAAACCCGTTAATCAATGATCTATCAGCACTTAACAGTTAACATGGAAGTATCAATGGTTTGGCTCTTGGAACCTGATAATTATTTGGGTGGGAGTCTATTTCCATAGTTAAAGCGGGTGGTAATATGTTTAGTGAACATTTGTCCTCAACACCCTCAATTTCCCCACTAACCTGTCCTCAAAATAAAATTCTCTCTTTCCATTCCTCATTTATTTTAGTACTCATTTAACTTCACTAAACTGAGTTGATCTATTTGCAGGTTATTAGTGGCCATTTGGGATGGGTGAGATCTATTGCTTTCAATCCAAACAATGAGTGGTTCTGTACCGGTTCTGCAGATCGAACTATCAAGGTAAGTAAATTAATGGTTGATCAAATATGAATTAAAAGCTAAACAGAAGTACCTTAAGATATTTTGGCATGCAACGTTTTCATCGACACTAAGTTGAGTCCTAATTTTGAGAATTACTAAAAACCTTAATTGACATCTGGATTTTTAACTTTCATAATATACTTTGCCAATGAATTTTTAATTTAAGAGGGTACACTAAATTACATATCATTAAATTTTAAATGTATACAAAATCTATTATCTGTTGAAAATATATAATGGATCATAGGGTTCGTAAAAGGGTATAACCAACTCATGTCAGAGCGGATATTAGTGAGAATTGAATGCACTACTGCATTCATACCTATTTACAATTTTAATGTGTCATAAAATACATATTTTATCGATTTTAATCTGACACATGTAATATCTGTGTTTAACGGACACAAATGCAAACTATAAAAGGATTTCAAAGTATCGATTGATTGCCCATATCATACAACTTCTATCGGAACTTCTTTCAGTACTCCTTAAAATTTTACTCAAACATACCTTTAATTTTTGCAAATACAAGTACTGACTTGAGCTCAGTCAGCTCACATTTTTATGAACCCACAACAAATTTGTATCAAAGGATCCTATGTATTAAACTGTCACTTATGGATTGTTCTTTTTAACCATGGACAGATTTGGGATACGGGATCAGGACAGTTGAAGTTGACACTTACAGGGCATATAGAACAAGTTCGAGGTTTGTGTTTTTAAGTTAACTAGTTATTTCAATACATGGTTATTAGGAAATGGTTCAAATGAATCAAGTCGCCCAAAATTGTTTTTAATACATAAAACCTCTTACAGTTTTAATCAATGTTTTCGTTACTGGCGAGATAATTTAATTTCATATCTGATACACTATTTATTTATATGAACTTTTTGGATAAAGATTATTCAGGTCAACCAACTTAATTTGACCCATGCAAAATTATGTGTTTGACCAGCTACCCAACCCACCATTTTTCCACCTACATATTGCCATTGATCCTGTACACTTGCATTTGAAACAAATATTGAATTTCGTTGATTGCAGGTCTTGCTGTTAGCACTAGACACACCTACATGTTTTCTGCCGGTGATGATAAACTAGTAAAATGCTGGGACTTAGAACAGAACAAGGTAGTACAATCCATCTGATTTCCGTTCATTCATCTTTTTTCTTTTTACTCTCATTTTTGTTTGTTTTTTATTCTTTGTTTTTGTTTTGACAGGTTATACGGTCATATCATGGTCATCTAAGTGGTGTGTATTGCTTGGCACTTCATCCCACTATTGATGTTCTGCTAACCGGTGGTCGTGATTCTGTTTGCCGGGTATGAAGTTAATCTGTTCAATAGGTCAGATTTTTCAATCTATGATTTGTGAAGGTAACATTTGGCATGATAACAATTACAGGTTTGGGATATTCGTAGCAAGATGCAAATACATGCTTTATCTGGCCATGATAATACAGTATGTTCAGTTTTTACTCGACCCACGGTAAGCAATCCATTCAGTGTTGTGGTGTAGCAATAACTTCAATTTTCATCAATAAAAAGATTAAAATGGTACATCATCTTTCAGGATCCTCAAGTTATAACTGGCTCCCATGATTCAACCATAAAGTTTTGGGACCTTAGATATGGTAATATACTAATATATATAATCCTTTTGAAAATATCAAAGCCTTGTTTAATTGGAAGTTTGCACTTATCCTCTTTTTTGGGATTTAAGCTCGTAAAAACTCTCGCAGGTAAAGCAATGGCAACTCTTACGCATCACAAGAAATCCGTGCGTGCATTGGCTCAACATCCTACTGAGTATGTTTATCTCATTATCATAATCTGGTATTCATTTTCATTAATTTTTGGATACCTGTGACCATAAGACGGATTTGTCTTTGACACAGGGAAAGTTTTGCTTCTGCATCAGCTGATAACACCAAAAAGTTCAGCCTTCCGAGAGGAGAATTTTTGCACAATATGCTGTGAGTTTTGACCATTCAATTGAGTTTATACGAATTGCAGTTAGAATCCATCTATGACATCATCTTTTCTCTTGAAGTTCTTTGGATGCCGTGTAGCTTTTCTTTTTGATTTAAATTCAGAAAATAACATAATCAGTTCTCTCATATGATTTTATAAGCTCATCTATAAGAAAAGTTAACGGCCCTTGTTTTCCATCCGCAGTTCCCAACAGAAGACCATAATTAATGCAATGACTGTCAATCAGGAAGGTGTACTGGCGACTGGAGGTGAGGGTTTTTTTCATATGAAATACCACTAGAGACTTGCATTCTGTATTATTATATTTATAGGCTGATAACAGTTGTAGGTAGTTGATAAGAGTATGCAGTTTTTAAGTTCAATGTTCTTTCTTTTACTGAATATTATGTCTATCAATTGACTATAATCTTTTTGATGAAAGGTGACAATGGGAGTTTGTGGTTTTGGGACTGGAAAAGTGGCCATAGTTTCCAACAATCTCAAACTATTGTTCAACCTGGTACGTGCCTAAAAATCTTTTCTAGTAGCAACCATCAACTTCTGCATGCATTTACATTTGGCAATTTTGACCCATCTATTAAGTGGGTTGGTTCAGGGTATTGATTATCTTTTTCGGGTCAAATGCGTCAAAAGTCACTTAAAGTGTACGATTTAAGCATTTAGCAATGATATTTAAAAACTGTATTTTTGAAATAGTAATAATGTATATTTTATTTTAAGTGTTGAAATGGATCAGAACCACATCAAAATCTCTGTTTTGACCCGTTACACTACACGTCCAGACTGACCATTTGGCACCTCTGCACGTGTGAAGGAGTATCTGAATCTTGTATACAATCTTTCAGGTTCACTTGACAGTGAGGCTGGAATTTACGCACTATCTTATGACGTAACGGGCTCGAGGCTTGTTACATGTGAAGCTGACAAAACCATCAAAATGTGGAAAGAAGATGAAAATGCCACCCCTGAAACACACCCAGTCAATTTCAAGCCCCCAAAAGACATCCGTAGGTTTTAAATGTGTTCTACTACAGGGTGCCTTGAATCAACTCGAAGCTGACTAAAATAGGAATGCTTTATTGGAAGCAAGTATGCGGTTTTTGTTAGTTGTACTGTACTATTGTAATTTTGAGCTGAGCTTATTCTAATACGTGAAAAGTGTTGATTTTAGACTTTTTGATAAAATAGTGAAGCGGTGGCAGAAATGGACCAGCGTTGTTTAGTATGTCTAAGATAGGGGAGCATTTGCAGATTACTCTATGAAAGTATGTTTCCTGAAAGATCAATTATCTCTATTTTATCTACACATGGCATACATACAGTTGTAAACTTGTAATGTTTGACTTGGTCCGAGACAGCTTTTTGAGGGCCCAACACAAAAGGATCAAATTAAAACTTAAAATATGCATTTATTTACTAGCCTTGTTTATCATTGCTATTTGCTACTGGTACTAACATACTTTGCAATAGGGATGAGCTAAAATTTCCAAATCCCGATCTCGGTACCGGTAAGTGGTATTGGGTTCCAAGTGAGACCGGTACCGGTACCAACTTTTGATGGTTCCCGCGATCGGTACTAATCGGTGCCGGTACAATAGGTTGTTGGATCCACTAATATTTGGCGATTACCCTTCGGAAATGCGCAAGCTTCTTGGAAATCAGCTACCAATATTTTCCATTTCAGGAAAAAACTTTATTGAAAGACGGTATTGACTTTATTGGAGTCAATCATTACACAACTCATTATGCAAAAGATTGCATTCATTCTAGCTGTAGTTCAACTGGAAATCGAGCAATTAAAGCCTTAAAGGTTTTGAGGCATTATAATTGGCGAATCTGTATATATGGAGATATGATAGACTATCTAAAAAATAGATACAACAACAAACCCATGTTTGTCACTGAAAATGGTATGCAAAATGCTGCAGTCATGACTTAATGAATTTAGCTGATTAGTCGCTCCTAAAATTTATAGATTCATTTTTTTTAATAGATATTACTTATTTACAATGGGTACTAACTTTGTTGTTTTTTCTTGTCAACTGTTTCATACACTTAGTTATACACACTCCATATGACAGCTAGAATAATTTGAAACTTGGCAGTGAAATGTTTGGTTGCATGTGGTGAAAATCACTTTATGCCATGTTCTTATATATAATGTAAGATGTAATCCTATGTGATTACCTTACTGGTATCAAGGGCTGATATACTTGTATCAACAGCTTCTTTTCTATAGTTGCAGGTGTTTAAGTATAATGTTACACTTAAATTTAAGGGGGTTGATCTTGTTTTAGAATGGGTTTCAGATCGTGTTTGGATTTGCTGGCGATTCCCTTACGGTGTAAAGTCAAGAGGCTACTTTATGCCACCAAGTGTATGAGAGCTTATTTGTGTGTGTTTTTGTCATGCCTCAAATAGGGATTTGAGGCTAGTATTTATAGGGTTTGGGGAAGGATCCAAAAGCCGGTCCCCAACGTATGACGATCGCCCTTGCAGGGATCCGTTGGAGCGTAAATCACACTGCTCGTACGATGCCTTGTATTATATGAGGAGGCGGAGACAAATTCTTAGAAGTACTCAGGTTGAGGTCACGTTCGTACCAGGTGCATTTGTCTGGATGTGGCATTGTCAGGAGTTCATATAACCTACTTCTGGAGGATCATGTCTGCACCCCGCGGGGTTGGGTGTTGATGGCCGCAGGGTTGCTACTAATGATCCGTAGGCTATTGTGCTAGGGGTTAGGAGGTGGTACACTATCAACACGTATGTTTTATTAATTTTTAGTATTGTTTTAATATAAGATTTGCTTAACGTGTCCTAAACAAGTTTACATGTTTTCATGTGCGAGTTTTATATAGGACTACTAATATGTTATCGTATATGGATAACCAAAACAAGCATACCATAACATCCAGGTGTAACAGGAGAACCACAACCAAAGTTTTTGTTCAGGGGAACAACTCTGAAGAAATAGTAGCAAAACGTGCATTGAGCTCACTATACTCTCCATATGAGATAGCTATTGGTTTTAATCCGGACTAGTCAAGATTTGGTACCGATATCCCGGTCCCGTCTTGGTACGGTACCGGTTCAAATGGGACCGGGATCAATACCATATTTTGGACATTTTTGGGACCGGTACTGGCACGAAACGGTACCAGTCCCATGCCCATCCTTACATGTTTAAAACATGTTTGGGCATTGTATATGTTTGTGTTATTATTATTACTTTTTATAACGACAAACTATCCTTCTCTTACTCCTAAACTACACAAATGCCTAGGATGCAAACCAAGACTCCCCCTTATTTCTTCTTCCTACACTGCGCATGCCCTGCCACCTAAGTGGAATTCGTGGTGTGTGTTGAATTAGTGTACACGTCATAACACAAATCTATATTACTGCTTATATACAAGCTTACGTTGTTACACATAATGAGCACTTAAATATCCGGTTATATGTATATATTGTATATACATATTTATAATCACCAAATGAACATAAATGATACTGGATTTTATTAGCTAGTTGGTTTCTTTTCGGTAACAGTAAAAAAAGGGAATGCCTTTTTAGTTTTCGTTCAAACTCAGAAAAGAATCAAAACTCAAGTTTTGTCTTGTTTGTTTTTCAGATAAATGGAAAAGAAAAAGACAAATTGTTTGGCTTTTGGTGATTCAAGATCTAACAGTCTTCAGTGTTTGTTAGACATTCTTGTGTACTATTTATATAGACATTCATACTATTGACTATTCATTTCAACCTACACGTATTCATCATTTCATAAAGTTTTATCTTCTAACCCACTTGTGAATTATTATCATGATAATTATTATGATGTAATTAGATTTTAATAAGAAAATAATAACAGTATAATATTTAATAAATAAAATATATATTTATTTTAATCTTCCGTTGCATTTATAAAATATAAAACTACACATGATATTCCAACGGTGTATCCAAATATCCATGTCCACTACCACGAACTTGTTGAATACATAATGCTAGATAGAATCACGGCTGCCACCGTGTAGTGTAGGGGGGGAGATTGGGAATAAGAGAAAGTAGAAGGTCTTTTTATGCAACATCATAAGGGTTGGGTGGAAAACAAAATTTCCTAAAACGAGCCGAGCGCAAAGTCGGTTTGTTATTTCCTATTTTTATTTTTTTTACACTACAATGACAAATGTATTCGGACTAAAATTCATTACCATTTACTTTTTATTTTATAACCCTAACCGGAAGATTGCGTAATTTGCGTTTTAATAAACCCACTGATTGATTAAGAAGGTATATATATATACACATATATCAATGTCAATAATACTCTAATTAATTTATGTTCTTGTGGTTAAGAGTAGGTGTGAGAATCGAGCCGAGCTGTTCACAAGCTACTCGAGTTCGTTTAAACCGAGTTCGAGTTTACCTCAGTTCGAGTCGAACTCGAACAAAAAAAGGAGCTCGACTAGTTAACTTAAGAGTTTCATGTGATATTTTACATGCAATTAATGCTAGAATACGTACAATTTTATTTTGTTGTGGAACTGGAAGCCATATTTATGTAATTTTATTTGCATCAATGTTTACATCATCATCCTCATCGTCATCATATTTATTATTATTATTATTGTTATAATTATTATTATAATTGTTATTGT
Organism: Asclepias incarnata; assembly: GCA_025447715.1. Lineage (NCBI taxonomy): Eukaryota > Viridiplantae > Streptophyta > Magnoliopsida > Gentianales > Apocynaceae > Asclepias > Asclepias incarnata. The sequence continues at coordinate 11,145 of JAOEHQ010000786.1, forward strand.
TATTGTTATATGTGCTGTTTGTTTGTTGATTGTACTTATGTGGTTTCTCTATTTTGGGATTCTTATACATGTTTAATTAGTAAAAAAATACGAAGTTAGGTACGTATCAAACCGCGATAATCTGCTAACAAATTAATCTAGAATGACGGGAGGAGTAAAAATACGTACTATAATTTTAGGTCATATCATGCCCGTACACTTAAGCTTTGGTTGTCATGAAGTTTTGATTTAAAAGTTGTATTGCAGGGTATGTGAAGTAATTTTAGGTTATAAATGCATCCGCTATATAAATGACTGATTTATGTTTTTGTGGAATTAATGTAGTTTGCTTGGCTTATTTGTTGGTACAAGACATCTGTAAATTTACAATTGTATAGTTTTGAAAACCATAATTGACCAGGCCAAAGCTTTTAGCAAACGGTTTAAATCGGCGGGGAAACCCTGACCCCGTGGTCCTTTGGACCCAAATAACCCTTTCCCAAGGAGAGTGGGCCCTAGGCTTACGTCTGCAAGTCAACTTAACCCAACACGTAGTCAAATATGTGTTTACGTCAGCTTTTTTTAAACATTTGCAACCGTTGTGATCTCTTGGAAGGTAGTATATCTGATTTAATAGTCTGACTTTTTTTTTCGTAGGAGTCTCTTGACTGCAGCCTTATGGAAAGAATTTCTAACAGGTGGCCGCGTCCTGTATGGCATGCTCCATGGAAGAACTACAGAGTGAGAACCTTGATCCTCTTGATAGTTTTGGCTTTCGTTTGCATCATATCAAATAAGAACTTTTTATATGCATATTCGACTGTATTGTGTTTGTTGTCTTGTTCCTTTTTGTACTATTGCTTATTTGTACCAAACTGATCGAGTTAATATATCTGCAGGTCATTAGTGGGAGTTTGGGATGGGTTAGATCTATTGCATTTGATCCGAGTAATCAGTGGTTCTATACTGGTTCTGCAGATCGAACAATCAAGGTAATCATTTAATTTGTTTGCAGTGCATATTAAAGACCAACACCTATTTGAGTCTATGAATGTATGAATCCATGCGAGTTTTGTAACAGTGGATCCATGTTTTCTTAAACTGTCACTTAAGGCTTTTCATTGATTGTGGACAGATGTGGGATGTGGGATCCGGACGGTTAAAGTTGACACTCACGGGGCATACAGACCAAGTTCGAGGTTTGTGTTTCTAAATAACCAAATATTCTAGTTGTTGTTGTTACTTGCTTAGTAGGAAGTTGACAAACCATGTTTCCTTTTAGCGGTGGCAATTGTAACCCATAACTTATGAATAGGTTGATGCAGTTTATGCTTATTTCTAACGGGTCAAATGGGTGAAATAAAAAAAAAAAAATTTGAATGCGGTGAAAGTCGCCATAATGTGAGGTGATGTTATTCAAAAGGTCTAGATTATTTTTGAATGACACAATTCGTTATTATTTGCAGAGTTTTTTTTGTGAAAAATCTGTTACAAGTCAACCCGAGCCTTTTTGACCCTAGATACTACATGTTTTGGCCATTTAACGACCCTCCATTTCGCCATCATGTTGTTATTGATCCATCACATTTTTCATTGAAACAAATGTGGAATTTTGAGTATTGCAGGTCTTGCAGTCAGCAGTAGGCACACATACATGTTCTCTGCGGGTGATGACAAACTAGTTAAGTGTTGGGACATAGAACAGAACAAGGTATAAGATCCGTCTGATCTTCATTTATCTCTTCTTTTTTTTTTCTTTTTCCTTATCTATTTTTCTTGATTATGTGTTTTTTTAAAGGTTATACGGTCATATCATGGCCATCTAAGTGGAGTATATTGCCTGGCACTTCATCCCACTATCGATATTCTGCTTACTGGGGGGCGTGATTCTGTTTGTCGGGTAAGCAGTTAATCTGTTTAAAAGGTTACGTTTCTCATTTGTGATTGGTGAAGGTTAACATTTAGCATGACGACATTTACAGGTTTGGGATATTCGTAGCAAGGTGCAAGTACACACTCTATCCGGCCATGATAATACAGTCTGCTCAGTTTTTACTCGAGCAATGGTAAGAAATCCAAATAATGGTGTGTGATGTAATGATAACTTCTACTTTTTATCATCAAAATGCTTAAGATGTTACATCTTCTTTCAGGATCCTCAAGTTGTAACTGGCTCCCATGATTCAACAATAAAGTTATGGGATCTTAGATATGGTAAATTATATATACACACATTTCCTTAAAAACTATTAAAGGCTTGTTTATTTTCTCCCTGATCTGGAATTAATCTGATGACTACTCTCATAGGTAAAACGCCGTCAACACTTACTCATCACAAGAAGTCTGTACGTGCATTGGTCCAGCATCCTACTGAGTATGTTTATCTCGTATCATAATCTGATTATTTTAATTTTGTTAACCTATGATTTCATAGATGCCTACCTACCTTTTCTGTGATAATAAAACAAATTTTCGGTTCAATATTGCAGAGATAGTTTTGCTTCTGCATCAGCTGATAACATAAAAAAGTTCAGCCTTCCGAGAGGAGAATTTTTGCACAACATGCTGTAAGTTTTTCTTCTTTTCTTTTGAAGTTCTTTGGATGCTATATTTGTTATATTCTTTTAAGTTTTGATTACTTTTTAGAAAACATAACCACTTGTCGTATCTGTTTGTGTAAGGTATTCTATAAGTTGAATTAACTTCGATCATTTTGCATCTGCACTCTGCAGTTCCCACCAGAAGACCATTGTTAATGCAATGGCTGTCAATAAAGATGGCATCTTGGCTTCCGGAGGTAGAGTTTCTTCATAGTAAATAACTAAATACCATTTGTAGCATCCAATGAAAGTTGATGAAGCTAATGATTATGCAATTTTGAAGTTTATTGTTTCATTTTCTTAATAAAGAATATAATTTTTAATAGACTGTGATCATTTTCATTAAAGGTGACGATGGGAGTTTGTGGTTCTGGGACTGGAAAAGTGGTCATAGTTTCCAACAATCTCAATCAATCGTTCAACCAGGTATGTGCCTTCTTATCGCATTTAATAGCATCATCTACTTCTGTATGAATTTAGAGGAAAAGTTTTGACCCATTTACTTGTGAATGGTTGATTTGGATTATGCTTTTGTCTATAGTGGATCAAAGTGATTGAAAGTCACATAATATGTCCTTTTTATGCAAGTTTGACCCTTTTGTCTGTGATTGGGTTGATCCGGGTTATGATCTATCTCTAATTGGTCAGAAGGTCGAAAATTCACCTAAAGCATACTTTTTAAGCATAAATTATTCTAATAATTCTACTTGAAAAGTTATCGCATCTGAACAAAGTGTTTTGACTCAAAACGGATTACCAAAAGTTTCCTATCTGATGTTAACTGTTTTGATCTGTTACCCGATTTTGCAACCTCCACATTTATTCGAAGAGTATCCTAATCATGTATTGGGTCTATCAGGTTCACTCAACAGTGAGGCTGGAATTTACGCACTATCTTACGACATAACAGGCTCGAGGCTAGTTACATGCGAAGCAGACAAGACAATCAAAATGTGGAAAGAAGACGAAAACGTGACCCCTGAAACTCACCCGGTCAACTTCAAGCCCCCTAAAGATATCCATAGGTTTTAAACATGTTCAAACAGGTTTCTAGAATTCACTTCAAGCTGCCTAAAACGGGTTTTAAAAAATGTGTCGGGTCACATTAGCTGTACTAATATAAAACTTGAGGTAATTAAAGTACATGAAAAAGTGGTGGTTATTGATAAATTAGTGAAGTTGTGGTGACACAAATGGGACCAGTGTTTGTTTAGCATGTCTAAGAAAGGAGAGCATTTGCAGATTACTCATGAAAATATGCTTCCAGAAAGGTCAAGTAGCATGCAAGTATCTCTACTTATATTTACTCATGGCATAGAGTTGTTGTAAAGCATGTTTGACTTGGTCCAAGACTACTTTTTTAGGCCCCAACATTGTTCACTTTAAAAGGACCATCCTCAAGGTATATATATATATATATATATATATATATATATGCCTTTTTTTTTATATTATCAATCTCGGAATCTGCTAGATGTACATGTATCCCTTGTTTAAAATGTTTGTGAGAGCTGCTACACCAAGATCCGCGCAGTTAACTGCACGGATAATTTTCATCTATATTCATATGCATTTTTTACAACTTTACTTTCTTCTAGTTTGTAGTTTTTCAATTTATTTTATTGTGGTCTCATTGGTGAATTTGCGTTGTGTGCAATATCATTATTGGATATTGGGTGCACCTTGATGATATTATATAAGAAAAAGCTAACTTTGCCAACACTAGGGTGTATCTACTATTTAGGAGTCTAAATGGTGTTTTAGAACATGATTGTTTTTGGCACTTAATGTCAGTTTCTACTACTTTCTAGACATCTTCTATTCAGTAAATTAAAAGTGTCGACGATGGTTTTAGCAACATATTAGAAGTGTCATTTTTAGTGACACTTTTTAAAAAGCTTAGATAAATGTATAAACGTTTACTTTTAAGTGACATAAATTATAGGAAAAAGATGTACAACAAAAACATAAATGGTCAATCTTGATAAATGTTTTACGATTCTAAAGATATGCGTTAAAGTTTAGTACAATTCGTCTCTCATTCGAACTCTCAAAGCTTAGTGTTATCATACGTACTATCATGCAACAACCGATATTTTTTTTTTTTTGTTTATAGCCACGTTCACAACATGATATTGCCATTGCAAATTCGAAAAACAACTTTATGTCTTATCGTATAGGCTATGTATATTATATATTATGCACCATTCCATCCCCACGATGATAGCTTATAAAAACGAGTTTACGGATTCAAATTCTACCCCATATCTCTTTAATCATAGTGTTACGTGATTTACTTTCTCTTATGTTGGCCATGAAACTGGTCGATGAGGGGCTGATAATGAATCGATTATCCATTCGGTTATCCATTTATTATGCAACATCTAGTTTTTTGTTTTGTTTTTCCTATTTCCTAGGTTTAGCCATGCTACCATTTTATAATATTTTGCCTTTTTTTTACTATTAATATAATAATATACAAGAAGTATCTATAAATAAATACTTTATAAAAACAATGTGTTGTACAAAAAGTTACCAACGAACAAATGTTAAAAAACAAAAAAATACAGCTATTATTTCTCATTCGTTATGTCTTGTCAGAAGTATGAAATTGAATATACAAACACATTTATTGATAGTGGTCTAACCATTTTTTTGTATTTGACTTTCTAATATGAAAGTATTAACTAGCTACATCTTATAAGTATCCAACTACTTTATGTTATACGCAATCTCTGAGGTATTTATGTGGTCGGCTGGTGTTCAAGATACTCATCAACTCACAAGTTATATTTACCCACAGATCGATGTTCAAAACCTGATTGAGTCTTGTAGGATTTTTTCATAAAGATTAATGGTATATAAATTTACTGTTTTTCTAAAAAAAAAATCACAAGTTGTATTTACTACCATATTTTGATAACGTTGTATCTAAATATATGAAAATGTGCCACGAATTATTTGTCTAAAATATATTTGTTGTATTTTCCTAAAATCTTAAAATGTTTTTGAATTCTATTCTCATTAAAAGTTTACAGTCCCGTGTAATATACTGGTAACGTGACTCGTTTATATTATTTTAAAGCAAGTTGGTTGATGAATTATAATCAATGTTTAAGTTAAAAACTCGTAACAATATAGCAAATGATCATGTTGTTCCGATATAATTAAAGTTGTAAAACATTGACATTAATAACTCAAATTATAACCGAATTTCATTTGCTCAGTTAAAAAACAATAATATTAGACATAATTAGGTAACTTGTCATGTTTAAAACTAATACTGTACTGGTTAAATTATGCTGGGTTAGATTAATTTAAAATACTTTTTCTATAAATTTTTATAAGTTAGTAAAACTTCAATAGAGTTAATTAATATATGTAAAATAAGATATGTATTAATATACATGTCACAAAATCACATAACTTAAATATCAAAAAGTTTTGATTTACTCATCACAAATGATGCTCATTAATTAACCATTTGGTTATTTGTGGTAGAAGATTGATAACCGACAATCAAAATCAGTGCATAATCGGTTGTTTATTTATAATGTGATGGATATACCTAGCTCATTCAACTATTGTGGGCTTGTGGCTATGAGGTATTCAAATTTGAACTCAGAACCTTATACTATTTGTGACAAAAATATTCTCATTTATTACCAATTGAGTTATACGCCATTGACAATCATCTAATTATTGAATGTCACGTGTCAACTTTTATATAGATAATTTGATTTAACTATTTGTACAAATGATTGGTCAAAATCATTTTACATTTATCAGTTACTTTCCTAATATGTATTTCAAACCATTTGATATAGTTACTACACATGCGTTACTGATATATGCATTACTGATTTATACATTGTGTTGTAAAATTATATCATGTGTTAAATATGAGAGTAAAATATAGTTTCGGTAGCTAAATACTGTATTAAATTTACTTATCTTAATTATATATATATATATATATTTTGTTGGTGGAAAATAAAACTAGAATGGATGTGGTAAAATATATGTTAAAATATAGTACTACATAGAAATAAATATTTAGGATACATCAGTATGGTTGAATTCTTTTTAAAAAATACGAGTAGTACAAATATAAATAACAATTATAAAAATATAAGATGAATGAAATGATTAAGACAGAAGTGTGTGTGTTGGATGTGGGGACTTTTGGAATCATAGACTCTCTCACCACAAAATGCAATGTGACCGCCCCTCCATTATTATTCTTATTATTTTTTATTAACAAAATATGATATTTGATAGTTTATAAAGATTAAGAATAAGAATTGTTTCATTATATAAAGTTACTATTTGTAGCAAAAACTTAATGATCAATAATATACAATCGACTGTCTATCCATAATGTTAGAGAGGCAGAACCAAAGAGAATAGTGAGGGGAGAGGAGTGAAAACCCGACTCAAATATGACTCGCATAATATTGTAAATCTTGTAAATATTTTGTATTTGGGTGAAACTTTGGGATCCTTTTGTCTTGTGCGTTTCATGCATTTACTAATTGTTTATTTGTGTTGTAAATAAAAGTGATTATAAAAGTCCAAGTTTTCATTAATAGCTTTTTTGAAGGATGCCTAGAACTAAATTTTTAAAGTAGTTTTTTCTTTTTAATAATATTTTTAATATATATAGTAATCAATCTTATTTTGCCTGCTGTGTCTCCAAATCTGAATTACATATTGTTTATTACAATTACTATGATATGATAATTTATAAAACATAGAGAGTAAAATATTAGTATACATTGTACTCCGTATATATTATCGAATGATGATGTCTACTTTATGTTTTCCATGTTTCTCCAGTTGTTTATTATCATCCAACATCTGACAAAACACTAGCTTAATTAATTACTTCTTTTTTTTTGTAAGGCAGTAGCTTAATTAATTACTATTCAATTGTTTTAGGTGGTATTAACTCTAATCTTTGTATTTTGGGCCACTGCTCGATTGGGAGAGTTGATGTATGTAAATAACAGTAACTTAAAAAAAAAAAAAAACACTATAGCAAAACAAGCTCAATAAGCCTAATCAAAGTGAGCTATATGAGCTTTCGAGCTCTCAAATAAGATTATATACAATAATATTTAATTAATTATTATCAACTAGAAAATCAACATAGTTATAAATGTAAATAAGTTTAAATAAAAATTCAACAATTTTAGCATAATATCGTTATAACTCTCTCTTATACGGCTACCACAAACCGTCATACAAAGTCAGCGGTTGGCGAAACTGGACGTCATCACCCCAACCCTTTAACTTAAAACACATCCGACTATTGCAAATGGTCCAGGCACAATTCTAATTATTAAAAGCAAGTCAAGGCTACAATTTATGTAGTTTGACTTGTTTATGCTCTAAATAAATTCAAGAATGACATATATAATTCCCCTATAAACAATTTTTTTTTTCACGTAAAAAGAACACCGATAATCAAAATAATACTCTTTCCATCTCAATATTATTGCCCATGTTTTCATTTTGGTTTTTCCCAAAATTATTGTCCACCATTAATAATAAATATGTAAGTATGTATTAATAACCAAGTTTCTCATATTACTCTTAAGTTAAATTAATTTTACATAAGTTAAAAAAGACATTTAATAATTGGTTAAGGATAAAGGTAACATTTCACTAAAAAAGTAGTAGCAGTAGCAGTTAATGCAGTAATTGCTGATTTTTTTAAAAGTGTATATTCTTCTCTTTTATATCGATCAATTATATAGGGATGGAGAGAATTAAACTTTATGTACACACGTACAATAATGTTTGTTATGCTGATTATGAGACGTGCCATTATTGATTTCATTTCCGCATTGATTTCATGTCATTCAAATGTAGATGGTCAAATATATTAGCTACTACGTACTAAGTTCCTACAAATATGGAATAGAGATCGACTATCAGAAAAAGGTGATAGTTTGGTTGGGATTGGGAAGAGGATTAGAAAGGTGCTGAAAAGAGTTATATATGTTTCATGTTAGTGTATGGAAGGCGCGTAATGAAAAAAGGTTTGACAATGGTAGGATCATCATCGAGAAGATTATACAAGACATTAAAACGATTGTTTTTTTTATGGTATAGGAATAGGGGAAAAGGTAGCTCGATCACTTGGGACAAGTGGTGTAGTTTTGATTTGATGTATCTGCCGTTGTATTTTTTTTGTCTCACCCCTATTTGGTGGTGTTGTTTTAATATCTTGTTTGATTATAAAGTTTAATTCTATTAATATAAAATACAATTTAGTATTATACCATACTTGAAAACTATGGTATTTTATTTTAATAAATACCGACATATAAAATGTTAATCTCTTAGTTATAATCTCACAAATAGTTGATATCATTTTACAATAACAATAGCTGCCTAACTACCCCGCAAAAGGAAAAAACGTGCACCCATCCTATTCATTTAATCCAATTCTTATCCTTCAAGAAATCCTACTAGAGGTCATGTCTTCGGTCAAGCAAAACCCCTTCAAATCAGAATTAAGTCTATACTCTCATCTAAGCTTAGGCGTACCCATTCTCTCCAAGCCGTTAAAAGTGATGGATTCCACTCTTCTAAGTGGTACAAATTGATCTTTTCACCTGACATGCTTAAACCATCTAAGTCGTTCTTCACTCAACTTGTTGATGATGGTCACCATGTCAAGTTCCGCTCTAAAAACTCCTATCAGAATTATGTCTATTATGGTTTTACTACATGTCCACTATATCATCCTTATTCTCGCCATCTCCATCCGATTTGCTTAGACTTTGATACATTATCATATGTAGTGTTATACTCCCTCCGTTCCATTTTAAATGTCCTAATTTGACTTTCCAAGTCTTTTTCCTTTAACTTTGACCGTAAATATTTATGTTTGTATTATATAGTAGTTAATGAAAATTAAATCAATGAAAAGTGCATTTAAAACCCAATCCATACATATATTTTGTATCAAGGGTTATATAACACAAACAAAAATATTTCCGATCAAAGTCAAGAAAAAAAAACTCAGAAAGTCAAACTAGGACAATTAAAATGAGACGAAGGGAGTACTAAAGTCAAACATGTGATATCTTAGACCAGATAATAAATATACAGAAATTATTAAATATGAGTTTAATCCGGATCATAGATATTAAATACATTAAATTTATAAAATCTTATTATTTTAATCAAACAAGAGCAATATCATTTACTTAAACCATGTATAACAAAGTTGTATTGTTTTTTTGAATATCATTGTAAGATCATGTCTTTATTTTCTTGTATAATTTTAAAACTGTATTCTACAATTTAATAAATTTTATTCCATATGTACATCATGTTACAAAATTGGCTGTCACCCATAATTATATATATATGTAATAAACTATGTATCATATAATCATAAACATATAACCCATATAGTCAAACAAATTGAACCAAGTTTAATTACTTAATTAAGCAATACAAATATGAAATATACATATACATACGAGGGATGAAAATATAAAGCTGTCATGTACTTAGCTTAGGTATAGAACCCCCTCACATCTTAGTTTTTTAATCCATAAAATTTATGGGACCCAAATCATTTATTTATTATACAACAAATATTAAAAAATTGATATGTGAGGATTCTATACCTAGTTTAGGTACATAACAGCCACACCACATAAACATACATTATTAAAATTAAAATAGAGCTTGTCTATTTCCACCGTGATATTGTCTATTTCCACCATTTTTACATTTTAAATAATTGTATAATATGCAGTATTAATTGTACATAGATTTGTTTCGTGTATGGAAATAGCACCGCCCTTCAAATATGTATGTATGGCATGTTACAAACTATAAAAAGGCACATTACTACTACTACTCACTTCGAAGAAGATTATGAAAGATCTCAGCCAATAAGATATCAAAATCTCTCTTTGTGTGTGTTTTTAACCTGAATGTATGTTCTATACATATCAATTTAGGATCTTGTAATTGAGTTTTTATTTTCTCAAACTTTCATACACTCTGAACACAAAAAAGGCCATTTTTTTTCCTCTAAATTTCTTGTTTTTTGTTTCCCCAAAACACAAAATTTTGAATCTTTTCATAAAAATATTAACTTTAGTCTCAAAAGTTTGATTTTGAGGGGGCATTCTTGATTCTTGATGTGAAAATGTGGATCTTGTGGGAACCCTAAATTGGGGTTTTTGATCTAGAAAAAGGGGATTTAATTTTGACCTTTTGAAAAGATTTAAAGCCACCAATTAGGCTTTTTACTGTTAGCAAGTAAAAGTTGACTTTTTTAAAAGAAAATTTTGGTTACTATTTGATTAGAACAAAAACAAGAAAAAATTGTTCGACAAAAAGGTAAGATTTTTATGCTGAATTTTGGTTTTTTCTTTTTGGATTTTTTACTTTATGTTATAAAGCTTGAAATCTTGAATTGGTATGGTAATTTTGGTTTTTTATGTTTTATATATACTGTAATTAGCTTAAAAAAACCTGAAGTTATTTTTGGTATTTTTACATATTTAAGATCCTGTTTAAGTCTTTTCTGTTTAAATATGGAATAAGAATCTTTGTTTTCTGTTTATGTAATGTACTTGATGCTATTATGTTAATGTTGGTTAAACATGAATCCAGTTGAGGATTTGAACACTTGATGGAAATTTGTGTAAATGTAGTTATACTGGGTAAAGGTCTCTCTACACTCGGGTAGATACAAGAGTGTCTACATATCACCTCCCTGTACCCGCCCGTTGCCGGGTTGGGTATCGTTGTCTTTGTTGTACTTATACTTGGTAAAATTGAAAAATCATTAATAAATAAGGAATGTATGAAAAAGTGATTTTGATGCAAAAAAGGGCTGTATATTTGGGTTTTTTTGTTCTTTCTTTTTGCATTTTAGCAAGTATAATGGTTAGTTTATGAGTAGTAGCGGTTTTTTTTTCCTTTCATTTTTGACTATTGACATTTTAAATTGCTAAAAAAGGATCGAATGATCTGTATTATTGTTTAACTTATGGTTCTTATTTTGAATATTATTTAAAATTTATAATTTATTGTTAGATATAGGTGCTGTTTACTTTTCACAACATGGGTTCGTTTTGCACCAAGCTCATTCCATGTCTAGTATCACCCAACAAATCATCGATACTTGAGGATCCAAATGGTGGTATGTATTTCGTTAGATTCCGTTAAACACTTAAATCGTTAAATCTGAAACAGGGACTATAGGAATTCATTTTGATAATATGAAATGTAATTTATTTGATTCACTTTTTCTTTTGTTAATAGGGAATGAAGAGGAAGTTGGTAACTTGCCTGCATTCAAAGAATTTTCTTTTGAGCAACTTAAAAATGCAACATCGGGTTTTGCTGTCGAAAACATTGTATCTGAGCATGGTGAGAAGGCTCCAAATGTTGTCTATAAAGGGAAACTCGAGAATCAAGTAAGGATAGCAGTTAAGCGCTTTAATCGTTCAGCTTGGCCTGATTCCCGGCAATTTTTGGTATGTAATTCACAATGTGCTAAAGGTTTTGTCATATTTTATGAGTTCCTTGGTAGATTTATAGATGGAAGACCATTCCTGTTATGATAGGAAAACCATACAGAGTTACAGACATTGAATAAAATAGTAAAATCATCATTCTAGCTGCTGTAACCACTTTTCTACATTATTTGGATCCTCAAAGACACATACGGTACATAATGATAATCCATTGTCATTCAGGTTTAGGTTGAAACTTTTAAAGCATACTGCAAGGGTGAAATGGGTTAGGTAGGGTTGGCCCAGAAACATTTTTGAGCTTTATATAAAATTTTTATTTATTTATATATACTAATCTAGTTTTTATAGATAAAAAGTTTTTATGTAATTTCAATACATCTTGGGTGACTTTCAACCGGTATGACCCGTTCGACCTGTTTCTATTTGACCCGTGACCGAAATTGACCTATTTACCAAGGAATGGGGAAATTTCCACCTCTATATGTGATTTAAGTATCATCACAACTTTTAGTTAGATTACCAGTATTGGTCATGAATTGTGAGAGTTCGACTTTTGGAACATCAGGAAGAAGCAAAATCTGTTGGTCAACTCCGTAATGTCAGGCTGGCTAATCTTCTTGGTTGCTGCTGTGAACACGATGAACGGCTACTTGTAGCTGAGTATATGCCCAATAACACACTAGCGAAACATCTTTTTCACTGTAAGCACGTTTATTATTATTTTCACCATTTCTTTTTACAGTGATTGGCATTTCAAACCACTTTTGACTTTTTGCTGCACCTTTCATTAATTTTTTAAAATCACTCATTCTTAATATTTTTAACCAAATATACAAGAATCATTTATAGATAGTAACGAAAAGTAAAATATTGATTCAGGGGAGTCACAGCCAATGAAATGGGCAATGAGGTTACGTGTAGTCTTGCATTTAGCCGAAGCTCTTGAATATTGTACAAGTAAAGGCCGTGCTCTTTATCACGATCTCAATGCTTATAGAGTTTTGTTTGATGAGGTGAACATTTTAATATTAAGCTCAATTTTCTTTTTTTTTACAAAATCTTCGATATGGATTCTGACATTTATGCTTTTAAATGTTGCAGGAAGGTAATCCTAGACTTTCATGTTTTGGTTTGATGAAGAATAGTCGGGATGGAAAAAGCTATAGCACGAATCTTGCTTTTACGCCTCCCGAGTATTTGAGAACTGGTATTTTCTTGTTTCCATATAGTTATTTACTATATTCCGAAAAGATGAATAATGATTTCTGAGGTCAAGGGGATTTGAGCTTTTCAGCTTTAGTCTTGTAATGCATTCTTCTAAGTTTTTGTTTTTATGCTATAACTAAAATCTAGCAATTAGTTATTCTTTTTCATTTCAATTATAAGTTATGTCTCTAGAAGGCGATGCATTTCGTATTTTGAGGTCAAAAGAATTTAATTTTGATTTTTGACTAGAGTCTGGACCTTTTTTAAGTTTGTTGTTGCTAAAGCACAAATCGAGCTTTCACTTTGCCTGGTCTTTGAGTGTTAAACTGATGCATTTGTGTTTTGGTAGGATTCCTAGCCTCCTTTTACAAGTTTTTTTATGCAGATATTTTATTTGCATTTATCTTTTTTATTCATGCAGGAAGGGTGACACCTGAAAGTGTGATATATAGCTTCGGGACTCTTTTGCTTGACCTTCTCAGTGGGAAACATATTCCTCCAAGCCATGTAAGAATATGTCCTCCAGTCTCCCATATGTTTGTGTGTGTGGGTTGTCTATTTGTAACTCAGATGTGTGTGTCAATGTGTATGTGTTTGAGAATATATGTGACGCTTGGTTTATAATTTCAGGCTCTTGACCTTATAAGGGATCGTAATCTTCAAATGCTTACGGATTCATGTTTGGAAGGGCAATTTTCTAATGATGATGGAACCGAGTTGGTACGTTTGGCTTCCCGCTGTTTGCAATATGAACCACGAGAACGCCCAAATCCAAAGTCACTTGTAGCTTCCTTGACTGCTCTTCAAAAAGAAACCGAGGTTAGTTGACTATCTTTTGACTCACACAAAAGTGTTTGACTGTAATTAAATGTCTAAAGTACCCTTTAATAATCTCAGGTACCTTCGTATGTCTTGATGGGAATCCCGGCCTCAAGTTCATTTTCCCCTCGATCCCCACTTGGTGAAGCTTGCTTGAGAATGGATTTAACTGCAATACATGAAATTTTAGAAACGGTTTCATATAAAGATGATGAAGGGCAAACAAATGAGGTCAGTCAATTACTATTAAGAAAAAGTCAAACCAAAGAGTATGTTGGTATCACTTGTTCTGATTTTATGGGTGGTCCTACGAAGGAAAAGGGACCAATGACTATTTGGGTTAATGGGGATTACCGAATAAGGATTAAGTTATTATAGATAAGATCAAACATGAAAAGTAGAGAGTTTTTTCTCGTTTCTCTTGTGGAGCCCGTTAGATGTAGACGCCCCTGCACAATATATGAAACGTAGGAAAATGGATAGAGTGTGATCTTTTATGATTGTTTTTGAGTTTTGGATCTTGAATTTAATTGATGTGTATTATTACTTTGTTGTTACAGCTCTCATTTCAAATGTGGACTGATCAAATGCAAGAGTCATTAAATTCAAAGAAAAAGGGTGATATGGCATTTCGGCACAAGGATTTCAAGGATGCAATAGAGTGCTATTCTCAGGTTTTTTTCTCCTGCACATTTTAAGAACTTCTCATATTTCGTGAAAATGGCAATTGCATACTATTTAGGGAAAAGTCTAAAATACCCGTTTTGAATCATTGAATATGGGGATACCCGCTATTTTCTGCAACTAGACCTATGCAGTGAAAATCTTTTTGCTAGAATGTGCATTGCCTACATGTTCTGTACAGGTGATCGTACGTGTAGGTTGATGAACGTACTGACTATTAGTTAAAAGTCTAAAATGCGCTTCAGTAGGGGTGGTCATACTCATATGCACTCTAGCCACTTAATACTTAACCTATTTTCATTATCTACTAGTACCGTATAAGTAATGATGTACAAAGTATGATCAACATGTGATTATTTTTTTATAACTCATAACTCTAAAATACCCATACAGGCTTATATAAACTATTTTTTCTATGGATTTGTGCAGTTCATTGAGCATGGACCAATGGTGTCACCCACTGTATATGCTCGACGTAGTCTATCTTACCTCATGAACGACATGCCTCAAGAAGCATTGAATGATGCAATGCAGGCTCAAGTGGTGTCACCCGTATGGCATATAGCTTCCTATCTACAAGCTGCCTCGCTTTTCGCTCTTAAAATGGAAAATGAAGCACATATGGCACTCAAAGAGGGTGCCACCCTTGAAGCCAAGAGAGCCACAGCCACCACCAATGGTCAATGATCAACTTGTCGATATATTTTGTGGTAAATCTCCAAGGTTTCTCGTTGACCTTAATTTTTAAATTCGACTGAATGGTTGAACACAGAGATGATCCGAGAGAGTGGAAATTTTGCCTTTTTTTGTGTCGTTTTCAGGTTTTAGTTTTTGCATATGTTATTAGTAATTTATGGTACTGAGAAGATTGAAATAGAAAAAGTTGCATTCTTTTTTGTTGAACATTTGAATGTAAAGCAAGAACCCGGTTAGCTTTAGTTTGTGTATAAAAATTATGGCTTTTGATTCGGTTTAAAAAACAAGTTCATTCTAATTCATATTATTGTAATTTAACCGAACTAGACGAACTTGAACTGTCTATTTGTTACTTATTCCATTATAATAGAGAAAACGCCATAACTTTGACATACTATGCGTGTGTTTGGCCTTGAGTTAATGAGAACACTCGTGATTCTTATAAAGTCAAGCTTATTAGTTTTGTTTGGGTTATGAAGTAAAAAATTAAGAACCCAACAGGGTGAGCTAGCCTATGGACCTTTTTGTGTTATTTTATCTACTGTTGGTCAGTACTCATACCATCGCCTAGCTGCAGCGAAGCTTACACTTGTTTTCTAATTATAACGGTTCACCAGTGCTGTTGTCTGGTTAAATTTAAACTTGTCTGGTTAAATTTAAAAAATACCCAAAAAATCACAATTCATTCAAGTTCATGTGAATTATTTACTCATAGCCATTCTAAATACAAACAATTACGCATCCCAAGTAACCATCAGTGCTTGAATACAGAATACTTCTATCAGGTGAAAAAATGCTCAGCTATGCAAACATGAGGTACAAAACACAAATCCAGGCTATGTTTATCATTTCCCTCGAAAATATCACAAAACACAAACGTACAAAAACATATGCGTAAAATACAACCCACAAAGCAAGGAATACTCGATAGAGTTGATACTAATCAAGAAAACACAAAAGGAAAAACAAGAATACTATTCATCAATGTTACATTCATTACACATCCTTAAGTACAAACCATCGATGCACATACTCATTGACCCAAGAAGCATACTATCCCGGAGTTGCATTACAGCAACAAAACAAGCATCGGGTTGTATGTTAATATGGTTTAATCTTGTTGTCTAAATCAAAACTAATGTGCTAACTAAGCTTCTTCTTCTGGTAAGGTTGTAGGTAAGGTTGTCGGTATGGGATTAGCTGCCCGGAAGTCCTCTTTGGCTCTGCCATAATAGGCTGACAATTGGCTGGTCGGGTACATGATGAAATTCCAACCGAAAGCCGAGCCTCCAACAATGTAGCTACCCTGTGATACTTCTTGTTTATCGGAAGCAGGTCTCTCTTCTGAAGGTTTTCTGATAAACATTTTCTCTTTCTCTATTGGAGGCTCGGTGGGTTTAACATCTGTTGGTTTTTTCTGATCATGACCTCCGTCAGCTACAGTTTTACATTTCTCCATAGTGACCGTATTTGATGTCATCTCTTCATATAGCTTCATCAAAAGCTTCATTTCTACACAATATAGTTTTATGAGGTTAAAGTTCAATAAAAATTACATAGTGGAGGTGGCAAAATGGGCGGGCCAGCCCGGAAGGTGGATTGGGTAATGGGTATAACAGGTAACTTTTAATAGATGTAAGGTCAGGAAACCATTTTCTGTCCTCTATTTAAAACTTCTTACATAATCATAGTAAAAATAACAAATATGATAACTTATCTGGATAAATTGAAGCAAGATGTTTAAAATATTTGAATTGGTACTTTGGGCGACTCAACCCGCCTGACCCGTTTGACTGTCTCATTGTCAGGCAAGTTTTTAAACTCGACCAATTTGACTTATTAGAGACAAAATCCAGCCAAATCGAATCATTTTAGACTAAATGGGTTGAAAGTGGTTACCTCTATTTACACAAAAATGGACTGAAAAAACTGTAAATGGATTCACGTGTAAGACTCTGTTATACAGACTTACGCTGGTTGATTTCGACAGCAGATTTGGAAGTCTGAAAGTCTGGAGTCCGGAGAACCTTTAAGATAAAAAAAATCAATTAAAACTTTATGCACAACTTATACACGGAACTACTTTGCTGTGAGTTTGTGCAAAACCACTTGGATCAACCGACAAAGACTTGTTCTTGAAATACCCTTTCTATGTAGGACAAAAACTACACAAAATCTCCTTTTAGAGTCCATTTTCTTAATTTCAAAACTCAAAGTTGTGCACCTCCCAAAATAGAAATGGAGGTTCTTAGTAATTACCGTATCAAATTCTTTAACAGCTTCTTACTATGCTGATCAGTTCTTTAATACAAATCACAAGGTCAAAACAGTTTTTAGTGCATTAGTTTTTTTTGGGTAAAAGGGATTACCCTGGTTAACTAGTGCATTAGTTTAATTACAGTAGAATGGATCTTTGTATAATTCTTTGAAAGCAAACTGACATTTAGGTTGAAATAAATGGACTGTGGCTAGGAGTATAAAAGAATCAGATATGGATCCGATGTGATCATGCCCATATCTAAATTTGCTTAAATATGATGAGGTACAGATATCGACTTTAAGAGAATAAAGATTCATATCAAACTCAAACATCATATATACTGACAAGTTGACTGACAATTAATGTGGTGTAATATGCAATGTATATATCTTTAGTCTATTGTTAAAAGAAACGTGTATCAAAGAAATAATTGAATACATTGGAGTTTCAGGAATACATCATACTCTCTCCGATCTAATAAGTTTGTCACCTCAGGATTCTTAAGCTTTTCGTATAACGTTAGTCATTATAGGTATTATAGGAGCTTGAATATCCAAAATTATATCTTTCCCTCATGAAGGGACTTAAAAGGTTACATAACTTAATTTAATACTAACATAAAAGTTGACTATGATAATTGATTCTTAAGTCAGTCGGGCCAAAACCTTACACAAACGACATTACAGAAAAGTAATATAAATCCCGAAGAGAAAAATGTTACAGCTTTTTAGGGCAGAGGGAGGGGAACAGAACTAGTTTCAAAACTCGACTTTTCAATACCTCTACAAAGCTTCAACTAATTTGGTTCAAACACATTACACGTCGATTGACAATGCAATATACAAGCAAAAATTAAAAATGAAAACACATGGGTTTAACGTGGCCAGTTCCAATCAAGATGATCCATACAACCCTAGAAACATAAAGGAAACCTATTGAGCCGGGCCCGATACATAATTCTATCGGCCTCCGCATCTACTTATCCCTTTTTCAAGCTATCATTCTATATCGGATTCGATATGTCGCAGTTTAACATAACACATTATAAACCCTCTTTCTCCTAATACAACTAACAAATGCAAAAACCTTATAGAATCTTAAAAATAATGCATAAAGATATAAAGCCCTAATTTTTTTTTATTTTATTTTTTATCATAATGGCATAGTAATATTTATAATTAGAAAAAAAATAAAATAAAAATGAAACTAGGGTTTATAACTAAAAAAAGATAAAATAATAAATAAATTGTAAATAATAATAATAATTTGATTTGAAACCTGAAGAAAATGGGGACGAAGATCTTTAATAAGGGCACGAATCTTGAAGTAATTTGATTGCTGAATGTTGTAGTTGTTATTGCTGCTGCTGCTGCTGGTCATTTCAGTTATGCTTCGCTTTCTGACATTTGTTTGGACATTTTGAGCAGTACTATTATTATTATTTTGGATTTCCATTTTCCTGTTTTCGCTAAGATTTTTCAAGGGGTTTTCTACTTCTGAGGATGATGGAACATGTTTATATCTATATAAAGGGTTGACTTTTTTCTCCAACTTATTACTACAACAACAACAACAACCGATACTCAATCCCGGCTGTTGCCGGGGTTTGAGGGAGGTAAGATGTACGCAGCCT